>JANAVB010036021.1:0-127275 GCA_029216955.1 Iris pallida
TTTGTGGTATTCAACTTGGACTCTTCTTATTATGCACCCACAGGTGCTAAGAAGAAGAAGTCCAGGGCAGCGCGGGCTCATCAATCCCAGACAGCTGCCCCAACCTCTGACTATCGGGGAGTCCCGCTGATTATCACGCGGGCCCCTGATGGGAAGTTGTACAGAACCGCTCAAGTCCAGTCCCCAGCGGCAAACGGACGAAGTGGTTCCTCTGACCTGCGTGAGGCTGTCCTCCACAAACGCAATGAAAGAGAAGGGGCCTCGGCGTGCAAAGAGTCCTCACATGGACGTCACTACACCCAGATCATCGTCAACTGCTGCTACAATAACACGGCAGTAACGGAAGATAGGCCGTCCGTCTTCCAAAGATTACAGCATCCGAGCTCGGAGGACGAAGCACCTCCTATTGCCTCCTGCAATTCCGCGCAGAAAGTCCCCGTCGAGGGGAAAGGGAAGAAGACAAGCATCTCCAGCCCAAAAATATCAACCACTACAGCTAAGAAATTGTCGGCTAAACGGTTGCCCTCCCTCGGAGTATACCAACACACCCGTTCGAAGACAAAATCTGCTGCAATGGAAGATTCATCGTCCGTACCGCTGAGGGTCGAGGGAGCTGGGGGTAGCACTCCTCCGAACATCCACAACAATCCGATGTTTCAAGGAAACGAGCCCGGAGGAACAACTCTCCCATCAGGTGCAACAGATGCTGATATCCCAGAGAACATCCGTGACTCTCAAGATGAAGCAAGCTCCGAAAGTGGGGGTACTGTTCCTTCTGAGTCCGAACCCGAAGAGAATATTCTCACCTACCCCGATGATTTTTCGATGCATGGGTACGACTCGGAGGGCGCACCCTCCACCGTCCCTTCCGTCAATCCTCGCGTAAGGACGGTATTCATGATAGACAACAATCAAGGTGGCTCTAGTGATCGCCAACACATCGACACTTTGGAGGCCATACTGCACGCCTTGGTCAAGTCTGTAGACGAGATCAAAGCGGCACTTCCGACTCTGCAGGGAGTGACACCTGGCCAGACAAGTGCGGGTCCCACAATCAACGTAGATTAAAATTTGGCGGCACCAAACCCGGGCAATAATCCTCCCGAAGTAATGGCTCCGACTGCGACAAATGAGACCCGAGAAGTAAGAAGAGAAGTTCAAGAGCTCCGAGCCATGTTCCACGCCCGAGAAAACTCTCAAGACTTCAGAATTCGGCAACCATATCCTGCTGAATGGAGGGATGTTCCATTCCCACCCAGATATAAGCCGTTCAATATCAACCCCTATGATGGCAAGACCTCAGCAAGTCGGTATATCACTTACTTCGAGGTCACCACCAACCATCTACCCCATGATGACGCTATTCTCACGCGGTTATTCATCGGGGCATTGGAAGGAGTCGCCTTCGACTGGTACCGTAACCTGCCAGACAATTGCATCCACTCCTTCGCTGGCTTCAAACGCTTGTTCTTGGAGAGGTTCTACGAGGTAGGTCAGGACGTCACAATGTCTACCCTCATGGACGTCGTCCAAGGAGAGAAAGAGATGACAAGGAATTACATTGAGCGGTTTCGTCAAACCGCAATGAAGTTACCATCTGGCAATCCGAATTCTTCCCTGATTGAAATTTGCCAAAAGAGACTACTCCCAACAATTAGTCTCTGGATGGGCGAAAGTCAATTCAAGGATTGGAAGGCTTTTATCATCAGTGCTACAAGTGCCGAAGAACGACTGAAGAAGGCCCGCCAACTGGGGTTGTATATCGCGGAGGGAGAGAACAAGGGCAAGCGTTCCAGCACCAACACCGACAATGGGGGTAGCCCCTCCAACAATCGGGACAACAGAGGCAAGCAGGCTATGGTGGCCGACACGGCCCAGAAGCCCGAGTCACAACCAACAGACAAACAATGGCCTCAAATCACTTACTCTTTTGAATACGGCAACGTCAAGCCTATCTTGGACATGCTCATACAAGGAAATAGAATTCAGCTCCCTCCACCAAGACGGGAGCCTCGGCCGGCTGACTTGGAGAACCCAAAATTCTGCCATTACCACCGTTACGTCCACCATGCTACACACGACTGCTACCAACTGAAACGGTACATCCAAAACCTCATCAATTCGAATGCTCTAGCCATCGATTTCGAAGAGGTAACCGTAGCAGCCAACATAGTATCCGTACAATTCGGCAGCTTCCCGCCAACAGAGACTCAAGACGGTGTTATACCCATCCCTCTGGCAACGATGGAAATTGCTAATCTTCTGCCTGCTCGAGATCAAGCTGCCGATCTTGTACCTCTTACTACATCGCGAAGAGAAATTATGTGGGTCCATCCAGACTTGGTCCACGAGGTGACTCAGCCCACAACGCCTCCCATTCACAAGAAGAGAAGCAGAAAAGTCAGATCCTGCCGCACCGTCTCGGCAGATGAAGAAGAAGTCACGGCCGTTGTTACTCGATCTGGAGCACAATCTCAGCCCGTGGCTGAAAACTCGACTGAAGATCATCCGCCCACTTCTACTGATGCTCCGGGACCGGCTCAGCCTTCGACGACCGACAAGCCTAGGCCGAAGGAGACTCGCTTCGACAAATCCCTCCGAAAGAAGACACCTCAGGGACTGGAGAGGCCCTACAACTTCGACATCTTGGCACAATTGGCCAATACACCGGCCAAATTGTCCTTATATGAACTCCTAAGGCTCTCAAAGGATGTCCGCACAGCTTTGAGTGATGCACTCCAAAATGCCGACGCGTACTTGGCTCAGGTCAACCTCACGGGAGATAATCAACCTGCAGATCTCCAAGATAGTGCATGTACAAGAGCGATACCCAATATCGTCTTCTCTTCGCAGGATATGCTCATCAAAACTAACCTGCACGATCGCCCGTTATACTACACTGGATACATTGGTGACGTAAAGGTGGACCGAATGCATATTGATCCTGGGTCTTCCATAAGCATCATTTCGAAGGGTCTGCTACATCATCTTCGTATTCCGATGCATCGCCTAACGCCTACAAGCACCGTCATTAGCGGTTTCAATTCGGGCAGGAGCTACCCAATTGGGAAGATTCGTCTGAAATGTCAAATTGGCAACCTCCAATCCGAAGTCACCTGCTACGTCATAGATGCAGACACTTCTTACAACATCCTCTTGGGGCGCCCATGGATACACGATTATATGATCGTGCCATCCACGCTACACCAGTGCTTCAAATATGTCGACAAATACGGCTTCGTAAAGACAGAGTTTGCTGATATCGATCCCTTCAAAGGGGTCGAATCTTACTACTCGGACTCCTGTTTATACGAAAAGTCGAAGAAGCACCTTGATGAAGGGGACGCACAAACTCATACCGAGACAGCCACTGGATCAGAAGGACCCCTGACGATCCACCTCCAAGCTCGCAAACCAGGCAAGTCCGCACCTCTCACCGCCACTCTGCGAAAGGACGCGATCAGCCTCTCGGCACAAGAGGAGCAGATGATAATCCGGCTGCCAAGGTCTGGCCAAGTGCCGAGACCCGCAACGGGGCCACTAACAATCCGACTGCCAAGAGCAAGTCAACCACAAACAGGGAAGCTCAACCCCTCTGACAGGCCACTGACAATACGCCTTCCCAAGAAAGGTTGTCGCCTCGATGCAAGGCCTGGAACTTCTAGCGAACCAACCACTCCCCGCCCGGTATCGAGTGCCAAGCTGGGGGTCGTTAGTCAGCCAACAACTCCCCGCCCAGCACCGAGCACCAAACTGGGAGTGGCTAGTGCGCCAACAACCCCACGTTCTGCTCCACCCATGGAACCCCTGATAATCAAGTTGCCCAAGTCATCCTCTCAGTTTACATTTACACAGGAGGTGGCCGAAGAAGAATTAGAGCTGGACAAGTATATGGCTGCTCACACTGAGACTTGCTCATGCTGCCCATCAACGGCAAGTTCCTGAAGAAGTATTACGTCCGAAACGACATCCTCAAAAAAAACAAAAAAAAACAAACAGATTATCGAGTCATGTACCCGCTGGTGCCGCTGAACTCACATTTCAACATTCCAGATTATCGAGTCATGTACCCGCTGGTGCCGCTGAACTCACACTTCCAAATTCTAAATTATTGAGTTATGTACCCGCAGGTGCCTCTGAACTCACATTTCGGTCACTCTTCTAGGGGAAGTCATGTATGACCATACCTCTGAACCTTCTTCCTGGAAGAGATCCTCCCTCATGATCCACTACCCGCACTCCCAGTGCACAAAAAGGGTAACAGATCCACAAATTTCCAAAACGACCATGTCCTCATTACCTCTGAGTCGTTTCACTTCCGCCAAAAACAAATCACCCTTTTACATAGAACTTCCATGTCCTCATTACCTCTGAGTCATTCTATGTACCCTCCTTCATTGAGCCCACTCCTGCCATGTCCTCATTACCTCTGAGTGGGAAGGCTCCATCGAAGAAACCCTCATGCTTGCCATGTCCTCATTACCTCTGAGTAAGTATGTTGATCCCTTTCAACTTATTATCTGTACCCACAACCGGAGTACGCCAAGGATAATAGGTCCACAAATATTCTCCGCTGAGTCCCCTCCTGCCATGTACTCATTACCTCTGAGTAGGAAGACTCCACGGTAAAACCTTCGTACTTGCCATGTCCTCATTACCTCTGAGTAAGTATGTTGGTTCTCTCTCATCTTATTATCCGTACCCTGAATCAGGGTACGCCAAGGATAATAGGCCCACAAATGTTCTCTGCTGACCACAAATGTCCTCAGTTGACCACAAATGTCCTCTGTTGACCGCAAATTTCTCATCATGCCCCGGGAGCCTAGCTGCTCCATGGCATTCTTTCGCCCGATAACAAGAACCTCCATATCCGCCTTACCGTAGTGTTGTTCTAGGTATCCCTATCAAACTTATTATCCGTACCTAAAACTAAGGTATGCCAAGGATAATAGGTCCACAAATGTCCTTTGTTGACCATAAATGCCGTACTAGGTCCCCTAGTACATCCACATCTTTCCTCGTCATCACATGCTTTCGGAGCCCAGCTGTTCAAAAGCATTCTTTCACCCAATGTATAGAACTTCCACGTTGATAGCACCTCTGAGTTGTTCTATGTATTCTCATTCGAGTTCACTCCTACCATGTCCATATCACCTCTGAGTAGGAAAGCTCTACCATCAACCTTATATTTACCACGTCCATACCACCTCTGAGTAAATATGATGGTTCCCTCTCTCAACTTATTTTTCGTACCTAAAACCAAGGTATGCCAAGGATGATAAGTCCAGATAAAATCTCCAGCGGAAGTACCCAAAACTATCACGTCCATGCTACCTCTGATTGGATTGCCACATCCAAATAAATCTACTTTCCATGCTTCTTATTCAAAGTGTTCCAAATTTGCAATTTGGAAACTTTGAAGGGGGTCCTGTAGAAGCATGGAAAATATTGCTTTTAGTCCCACATCGAAAGAGAAGAAGAAAGGGCTCACTCCATTCTATAAATAGAGCCCCCTTTTTTCCTTTGAAAAGGGCACCAACTTCTCTTCCCTCCTTCCAAACTTAGACTCTTCCTATTGCGCACCTTCGGGTGCTAAGTAGAAGAAGTCTAGGGCAGCGCGGGCTCATCAGGCTCAGTCAGCTGTCCCAACCTCTGACCATCAAGAGCGTTCCGCTAAGTGGGCCTCTGATGGAAAGTTGTACAGAGCCGCTCGTGTCCAGCCCCCGACGGCAAACGGACAGAGTGGTTCTCAAGAGTCTCCCAACAAAGATCGAAGGCAAGTGTTTCTATTAGCCCCACATCAGGGAGCAAATATGATACCTACGCACTCGTGTGTTTGGGATACCCGGTCCCACAAAGCGAGTGCACGGGCTGATCGAGACATTCCTCATGCGGTCATGAGACATCCTTCATGCGGCTCGGTCATGAGACATTCCTCATGCGGCTCGGTCATGAGACGTCCTTCATGCGGCTCGGTCATGAGACATTCCTCAGGCGGCTCGATCATAAGACGTCCTTCATGCGGCTCGATCATGAGACGTCCTTCATGCGGCTCGGTCATGAAATGTTCTTCATGTGGCACAGAACCCAGGAAGCTTCATGCGGCTCAAAATCAGATGAGCTTCATGCGGCTCAGGAGTCCCATGCGGCTCAAACACATAGACAACTCGAGTAAACTTCATGCGGCTCAGAGAGAGAGGCCATGTGGCATTCAAAATAGTTGTGCTCAACGTCTGAACGCATTTAATGTTCTGACGGCTGACAGCTGACAGATGACAGACCTGACATAAAGTTGTCATAATGACTGACACAAAAAGCAGAATTTTCTTAGGAAATCAGGAAAATCTTCACCAATACGGCGCTGTCTACCAAGCTTCGAGGCAGGTCCATGCGGCCAGACTAGACGAGTTCATGCGGCCAGTACAAAGAAATCTATACGGTTCAAACCATGAAGGCCCCCATGCGGCTCGGCCATGAAGATACCCATGCGGCTCGGCCATGAAGACTCTCGTGCGGCTCGGCCACGAAGACCCCCATGCGGTTCGATCATAAACATATTCATGCGGCTCGGTCATGACAACCTTCATGCGGTTCGAGTGTAGAGACTATTCATGCGGCTCGGTCATGAAATCTTCTATGCGGCTCGGTCATGACGACCTTCATGCGGCCCAAATATGAAAACTCCTCATGCGGCTCAATAATGATGACAGCACATGTGTCCTAAAGATAATCAAACCTTGGATCGGATCCCAATAATTTAGGACACGTGGCAAGAGAATGAATTAAATTGATTTATTTAGATTTGCAGACATCAGCAAATCATCATGATGAAGATTCATTGCAATCAGCATTTATTATTGATGGGATTTGGCATAATCCACATTAATGGTCCAGATCCTTCACATTCAAGACTAATGGTCCAGATTGATCACTTATCAGGCCGCCGCCACTTTGAGAATGGCCAATCATCGCAAACCCTAATGATCATATCCCACTCTTATAAATAGCCAGCATCATTTCTCTGCAAAAACCCCCCGGGCAACAAAAGAATAAAAAAATACATAGTCAGAGAGAAAATACACACACAGAGAGAGAAGCCAGGAGAGCAACAGAGGAGCAAAAAGAGCACTTCTTCGTCAACGCCAACCATCTTTTCACAAGGAGCCAAGGCTGCATACCGATCGTCCAAGGAGTCAGGCAGGGCTGCCGTCGCCTTCCCGAGCCTCTATCGTCACCCCCCAGAATCTAAAATAAATAATTATACTTAGATTGCTGTACCTAGGTTTTCGTCCCTTGGCTTTCTTTGTACAAACGAGTTTGTATTGTGAGTCTAAGTTCAGTCCTCCCATAAAACTGTTCTGTACTTTTACAATCAATGGCAAACAGTTATGAGGACCCTTAGAGGGTTAACTCGTGATATGACATGGATGGTTTGACCCATAACATAATGTCGCATCTTCTGAATAGCAAACACCAAAGCGAGACATTCTTTCTCCACGGCGGTGTATCTATGCTTCGATCCTATCATCATTCGGCTGAGATAATAGATAGCTTGTTCATGTCCTGCATCATTATTCTGTGCTAGTAGAGCTCCGAAGGAATGCTCCATCGCTCGCACATAGAGCAAAAACAGTTTTCCAGCAACCGGGGCCACCAGGACTGGAAGATTTGACAGATATTCTTTAATATTGTCAAAGGCACGTTGGCACTCCTCATCCCATACAAAGGAGACATCTTTCTTCATGAGATGGGTGAATGGTTGACATCGCCTGGAGAGGTTAGAGATAAACCTTCTGATATAAGCTAGCCTTCCTTGAAGGCCTCTGAGTTCTCGGAGATTTTTCGGGGGACCATCTCCATGATTGCCTTCGTCTTCTTATGGTCTATATGGATTCCCCGGGCCGTAATAATAAAATCCAAGAATTTCCTGCTAGATACGCCCAAGATGGATTTGGTAGAATTTATCTTCAAGTTGTGCGCTCGCATCAGGACGAAGATTGTTATCAGATCGTGCAGATGATCTTCCTTAGAGCGACTTTTGACGGTGATGTCATCGACATAACATTCTACTGTCTTACGCAAGTGGTCCCTGAAGATGACACTCATAGCCCATTGATATGTGGTACCGACATTCTTTAAACCAAAGGGCATGACTGTGTAACAGTACACGCCAATCGACGTTCGGAGTGATGTATGCTTTTTATCATCAAAAAACATCCTAATTTGGTTGTATCCTGAGAAGCCATCCATGAATGACATGCGCTCAAAGTCACATGTGTTGTCAATCATTATGTCCGTAATAGAAAGAGGGAACTCATCCTTAGGACATGCTTCGTTCAGATTTCGGAAGTCGATGCAAATTCGGATCTTTCCATTTTTCTTGAGGATCGGTACTATATTGGCGACCCAGTCTGGATGTTGTTCCTTCCGGATGAATCTACTGGCTATCAGTTTGTTGACCTCAGCTTCAATAGAATTCATGATATCTGGACGGAACCGTCGTTGTTGCTGCTTGACGGGCTTTGTGTCCGGATGAATGTTGAGCTTATGGAGTGCAACCTCGGGGTTTAGTCCTGGCATGTCTTCATAGCTCCAGGAGAACACATCAATGTATTCTCTGACGAGTTGCAAAAGCGCTTCCCGCTCTTCGTCTGTCAGGCTTTTGCTGACTAAGATTGGCCTTGGAGAGGATTTATCGCCGAGGTCAACTTGCATGACCTCATCTTCGGTAGAAGGATCTCTCTGTTTGAAATGCTTCTCCCACTGCGCATCTAGCTGTTAAACCCAAGGCTCTAACTCGAGAAGCTCAGGTACATCTTTGTCTTCTTCATAGGCGTCAGCAAATAATATATTGACAGACAAAACTTGCCTGAATACGTCCCCGATGCTGACATCCAAATCAGAAGTGGGTGATCCGGTCGAATGTGAATGCCAGCCACATTCCTCATCTGAGCTTTCAAGAGTTGTTGCAGGTGTAACATAGCCTAGACCACGTCTGGTCTTGTTGTAGTAATCCCATGGTTTTCCAGTCGAGACTGGCAACTGCATAGGTAATCGCCGGCCAGTGCCGTAGTTCAAGCCTGGCGTAGCCTCCATATCATACCCCTATTTTTGTATGAGGTACTTGGATCAGGAGCTATACAGATAAAGGGGCAGTCTTTCAGTGTCGGGTTCGAGATCAACTTCTTCTATCCTGAAAGGCTGTGGATCATTCTTCCGGCCGAAGATGATTGGATGGTCCTCTCCCTCAACTATGAAGTAAGTGCCTTCCACATGAGTGGGTTGGTTCGTGGTATAGACGTTTGTCACTTGTGTGTGTAGGTTGGTACCTATACCGTGTTCCATAGCGTACATCATACAAAGCTTATTAAGCTCGAAGTAGTTGAAAGATAGCACTTTATTGATGAAATAAGGTATCTTTTCAGGTGGAATTACATCGTCAGTAGAAGGAACATCAGTGTGAGCCGCCACATTCTTGGCTAGCTCTAACTCCTTTTCGGCCACCCCTTGTATTAATGAAGACTGGAAGGATGACCTGGGCAGCTTGATCATCAGGGGCTCCACTGGTGGTGCTGAATGTGGAGTCGTTGGCGCACTAGCGACCCCCGGCTTAGTGCTTGGTGTTGGACGGAGAGTTGTTGGCTCACTAGCAGTCCTCGGCTTAGCGCTCGGCTGTCGACTTATCCTGGAAAGACGAATTGTCATTGGCTTAATAGAAGGATTGGACTCTTCTGTTTGTTGTTGACCCGCTCTAGGCAGCCTGATTGTCAGCAGCTCCGTAGTGGGTCTCTGCCCTTGGCTAGACATTGGCAGTCGGATTGTCATCTGCTCCTTTTGTGCAGTGAGCACCGGGAGACTAGTTGCTTCTCTACGCAGAGTGGCTGTAAGAGGTGCAGTCCTGCTTGGTTTGCGGGGTTTGAAATAGATTCTCAAGGGTTTCTCAGGCCCTACAATGGCCTCCGTCTACTCTTGACCATCCTCTTTGATCAGATGCCTCTTTGATTTCTTGTACAAGCAGGAATCTGAATAGGAGGATTCGACCCCTTTAAAGGGATCGATGTCGGCAGATTCCGTCTTTATGAAGCCGTGCTTATCGACGTACTTGAAGTACTGGTGCAATATGGAGGGCACGATCATATAACCATCTATCCATGGACGCCCCAGGAGAATGTTGTAGGAGGTGTCTACATCGATGACATAGCAGGTTACTTCTGACTAAAGGTCGTAAATTTGGCACTTCAGATGAATCTTCCCGATGGGATAACTTCTCTCTGAATTGAAACCGCTAATTGCGGTGCTGGTAAGAGTCATCCGATGCATAAGGATACGCAGATGGTGAAGCAAGCTCTTCGGAATAATGCTTATCGAAGAAACGGGATCAATGTGCATCTGATCCACCTTGATATCGTCGACGTATCTAGTATAATACAGAGGGCGATCGTACAGGTTGGTCTTGATAAGCATATCCTGCGGAGTGAAGACAATGTTGGGCATTGCACCTGTACAAGCGCTGTCCTAGAGATCTGTCGGCGAGCTCTCTCTTGTAAGATTAACCTGAGCTAGATATGCGTCAGCATTCTGGAGTGCTTCGCTCAGTATGACACAAACATCTTTGGAGAGTCTCAGGAGCTCATATAATGACAATTTGGCTGGTGTGTTGGCCAATTGTGCCAAAATGTCAAAATTGTAGGGCTTCTCCAGCCTCTAAGGCATGTCTTTCTGGAGCGGCTTGTCAAAGCGGGTCTCCTTTGGCTTGGGCTTATCGGCCGACAGAGGCTGAGAAGGTCCTGGGGCATCAGCAGTGGTCGGCTGACATTCTTCAGCCGAGTTACCTGGCATGGGTTGAGTTTGCATACCAGACTAGATAACGACAACTGTCGCTTCTTCGACGTTGGTTGAGATGGTACGGCAGGAGTTGACTTTCCTGCCCTTCTTCTTGCCAGTAGAGGGTGATGCTGGCTGGCTTAGATACTAAGTCCGGGTGGACCCACATGACCTTCCCTCGTGATGTGGTGAGGGGTACCAGCCTAGCAGCCTAGTCTCGGGGAGGTGGAAGATTAGCGACCTCTATTTTTGCCCGGAGCACGGGTACTACGCCATCTTGGGTGATCGTCGACGAAAAGCTTCCGAATTGGACTGACACCATATTGGCAGCAACCGTCACCCCCTCGAAATCAATGGCCAGGGCCTTAGAGTCGATGAGGTTCTGGATGTACCGCTTCAATTGAAAGTAGTCTTGTATAGCATGGTGGACGTAGAGATGGTAGTGACAGTACTTAGGGCTCTCTATCTCTGCAGGTCGAGATTCACGCCTTGGCAGAGGGAGCTTAATTCTGTCTCCTTGTAAGAGCATATCAAAGATGGGCTTGACATGACCATTCTCGAAGGAGTAAGTCATCTGCGGCCACTGCTTTTCTGCCTGCTTCGGTTCGGGCTTCTAGACTGTGTCGGCCACCATAGCCTGTTTGCCCTTATTGTCTCGGTTGTTGGAGAAATTATCGTCGTTGTTGTTGTTTGCATTAGGGCGTTTGCCCTTATCCTCCCCATCCGAGATGTACAATCCCAGTTGGCGAGCTTTCTTCAACTTGGCTTCTGTGCTAGTGGCGCTGATGACGAAAGTCTTTCAGTCCTTAAATTGACTTTCGCCCATCCAGAGACTGATTGTGGGGAGCAGGCTTTTTTGGCAAATTTTAATTAAGGAAGAGTCCGGGGGTACCGGAGGGCAACTTCATCGCGGTTTGACGAAACTGCTCAATATAGTTCCTTGTCAGCTCATTCTCTCCTTGAACAACGTCCATGAGGGTTGACATTGTCACATCCTGTCCCACCTCACAGAATCTCTCCAAGAATATATGTTTGAAGCCGGCAAAGGAATGAATGCAGTTGTTCGGCAAGTTGTGGTACCAGTCGAATGCGACTCCCTCCAATGCCCCAACGAACAATCATATAAGGATGACATCGTCATGCGATAGATGATCTGTTGGGACCTCAAAGTAGGTCACATATCGTCTTGCAGATGTCTTCCCGTCATAAGGGTTGATGTTGAATGGTTTGTATCGAGGAGGGAAGGGGACATCTCTCCATGCAGCGGGATACCGCTGTCGTATCCTGAGGTCCTGAGAGTTTTTTCGGGCGTGAAATATTGCCAGGAGCCCCTGAACTTCTCTTCTCGCCTCTCTGGCCTCTTCTGCAGCAGTAGGAGCCGATATTTCGGGTAGATTATTGCCCGGGATTGGTGTGGTTGTGTTTGAGTCCGTATTGACGGTTAGACCCAAGCTTGTTTGGCCAGGTGTCCTTCCTTGGAGAGCCGGTAGAGCTGCCTTGATCTCGTATACTGACTTAACCAGGGTATGAATTATGGCCTCAAGAGTGTCGAGGTGCTGTCGATCACTAGGACCGTCTTGCTCATTTTCAGTCATGAATACTGTTCTCACATGAGGAGCAGTAGAAGGAACTGTAGAAGACGTGCTCTCCGTATCATACCGCCGAATAGAGAAGTCGTCGGGGTATGTGGAAATGTTCTCCTCTGGTTCGAACTCAGAGGAAGTGCCACCCCCTGCATAGGAGGTTGCCTCATCTTGTCAGTTGTGGACGTCTTCAAGGACGTCAGAATCTGCTGCATCTGTTGGGGGGATTATCTCCCCAGGTTGATCTTCTTGGAACACAGGATTGTTATGGATGTTCCGAGGAGTGCTACCCCCAGCTTCGGATACCCCTAGGGATGTAGATGACGAATCTCCAAGTGTTGAAGATTTTATTTTCGAGCAGGTGCCGTGATAAACTCCTCCTGTGGTGGTTATGGACAACTGCTTGGATGAGAGTTTCTTAGCCGCGCTAGTTCAGATCATCGGGCTGGAGACATTTACTTTCTTCCCTCCCTTGCCGGTAGGGACTTTTTGGACAGAATTGCAAGAGGCGAAAGGAAGCACCTCGTCTCCCGAGCTTTGTTCTAGGACCGGTCCTGGCTGCTGCAGTCGTTCGAAGACGAAGTGTCGGTCCTCTTGTACTGCTGTCTTATTGTAGCAGCAGTTGACAATGACTTGAGTGCAGTGATGTCTATGGAAGGACTCTCTGTACACCAAGGTTTCTTCTCTTTTTTTGTACTTGTGAAGGATCACATCACGCAAGTCAAGTGCATCTCGAGCAACCTTTACACTCATTTTGTGGGCTCGGGGGTCCCGAGCACACGAGTGTGTTGGTATCATGTTTGCTCCCTGACGTGGGGTTAGTAAAAGTACTTGCCCCTGATCATTGTTGGAAGACTCTTGAGAACCACCCTGTCCGTTGGCTGTCGGGGGCTGGACACGGGTAGTTTTGTACAACTTTCCATCAAAGATTCGCGTAACAGTTAGCGGTACTCCCTGATGGTCAGAAGTTGGAACAGCTGACTGAGCTCGACGAGCCCACGCTGTCCTAGACTTCTTCGCTCTAGCACCCAAGGGCGCATAGTAGGAAGAGTCCAAGCTGTGCCGCACAGAGTCTGGCACATCTTATTGGGAGCATCTGAGGTCAGGACCGTACGAGAGGAGGTCGAAACCAGAACCCCAGCCGTATAGGGCAGATGGTCTGCGGCTAGGAATGGATGCCGCATGAGCCATCTCCCAGTTGCTGGGCTTGGCGGCCGCATAAGCATGTTGTATGCGGCTGGGATAGGTGGCCGCATGAGCGGTCTGCATGCGGCTGTGATTAGCGGCCGCATGAGCTTTCTGTATGCGGCTGGAGCTCGTGGCCGCATGAGCCTTCTCCATGCGGATGGAATTGGTAGCCGTATGAGTCTTCTCCATGCGACTGAGATTGGTGGCCGCATGAGCCTTCATACGACTGGCACCCTTATGCGGCTTCTTCTTGGACCGCACAGAGTTTCTATTTGCTCCCGCAAGTCTAGCATCGTAGTGCTTTCCTTTGCCAGACATGGGGACATCAGTGTCCTCTGCGGCCTGAAGTGGGGCCGCATGTGAGTCTTCTCCGCCATCTTGGGCAGCAGAGAGCACTTCTTCAAGGGCTTGGGAAGGAGCAGCAGTTTTGGGCCTCCACTCTCTACGGGCCTTCTTCGTGTCGACTCGCTTCTGGACCGGGCTAGCACTCCCGTCGGAGAGCATCTCTTTAAACGCTTGCTGGTCGAAGCGAACAACTAGCATCTGTTGCGTGGAGCTGAGTTTGGTTGCGTCCGATTGCGTCACCAACTTCTCAGCAGTGGAGAAGTTAGTCCCCAGCAGAGTCGCCATCGTGTTTGCCATTGATTATCAAAGAACAGAACAGTTTTATGGGAGGACTGAACTTTAATTCATAATTACAAACTCCCTTGTACAACAGAATGCCTAGGAACAAAACCTTGGAAAAGCAATCTAAGTACAATTGTTTAATTTGGATTCTAGGGGGTGACGGTAGAGGCTCGGGAAAGTGCTATCAACTCTGCCTTACTCCTTGGACGATCGAACGCAACCTCGGCTCCGGCGAAGAAATGCTCTCTCTCTGTGTCTCTGTCTTGTCCTGTGTGTATATGCAAAAGAATAATCCCATGCTATTTATAGGAGTTTATGATGAGTGGGGTGTACAGCTACGTGGCCGTATCCTTGTAACTGCGCCTTGAGAAGTGGGCAGTTGGGGATTGGTTAAGACTAATTTTGATCTGTTTGTTGCAATAAATCTGGACTGTTATGTTGGTTGAAATAAATTTGAACTGCTATGATCTGTTGATTGCAATAAATCTGAGTTGTTAAGACTTAGTCAACTTCTGCCACGTGTCCCAACTGCCACTAGGTTGCGAACCGCATGAAGGACTGTCCCCCTGTCTGAGCCGTATGAGGGTGGCCTCATAACCGAGCCGCATGAGGGTGGCCTCATAACCGAGCCGCATGAGGGTGGCCTCATAATCGAGCCGCATAAGGGTGGCCTCACAACCGAGCCGCATGAGAGTGGCCTCATAACCGAGCCGCATGAGGGTGGCCTCACAACCGAGCCGCATGAGGGTGGCCTCATAACCGAGTTGCATGAGGATGGCCTCAAAACCGAGCCGCATGAGGGTGCCTCATAACCGAGCCGTATGAGGGTGGCCTCATAACCGAGCCGCATGAGGGTGGCCTCATGTCTGAGCCGCATGAAGGCCACACAGGTGATCCGCATAGAGAACTTTCTTTGGACTTTGTGAACTGTGTCCGATAACATGAAGATTCTTTGTTCTTTTTATGAGCATGTTGCGTCTCTTCTTTATGTCAGAGCCATCATGTCAGAGCTGTCACTTTGTGTCAGAGCATTAATGGCCAGCTGTACGGAGTAATTATGGCCAGCTGTATGGGCCTATTTCAAGCCGCATAAGGCCACGTGGCTTTTTCTGAGCCGCATAAAACTATCTGAGCCGCATGAAGCTCTCAGGAATTTTTGAGCCGCATAAAATCCCCCAAGTTCTGAGCCGCATGGAGTTTCTGGGCCGCATAAGAATTTATTATTACTTTTTCCATGCTTCTACAATATCCAGTACCTACTTGATAGTGATCCATCGTAGTGCACTCTTGAACATATCTTTTCCTAGCTTGTATGATAGTGGCCTGTCATGGCGCACTCTTGATTCCAGTACATGTCTAGCTCCTTGATAGTGGCTCGTCGTAGCGCACTCTTGCCTTGATATTGTCATGTCTTGTTGTGGCTTGTTGTAGTGCACAATCTTGTTTGCCTTGCCTAGTCTTGCATGTCTCATGTCTAAGATAGATTCTACGAAATGGCACACCCGAAATCCTAATAAAAATGTTAGGAACTATAAAACAAGCTTAATTACCTAGATCATTGGGAGGTGAGGATTTTCCAGTTACCTATTGCCCCTTTGGTCTTGGTCTTATATATATATATATATATATATATATATATATATATATATATATATATATATATATATATATATATATATATATACATGGGATTTGGAGCTATCTGTCATGACGAGCACTCTTGCAGCACACCGTCGAGTAGGGAACTTTTCTAGGACACATGTATCTTACTACAATGTGTTTGCTATACTTATTTTTCTTTTGGCTTTGATCATTAAGGTAGCAGCAGGCAGGTAACTGGAATCAAATTTCTCAAACTTGCATATGTTAGTAATTAGGATTGTGATAACCCTAGTAGCTAAAGTATCAAGCCGTACTCATTTCTTGGCCATGATTGATGGATGGAGTCCATTCCTGTCTAGTCTAGTCTTGCTCCAGTTTATCTTATTGTAGTACTTAGCTTCCTGTCATTCCTTACATGCTATTCTTCCTACTACATGCTTGGTTTCACAACTTATGCTACATGCTCGGCTTCACCACATGCTCACATGCCCAGTTTATTCTATATATTCACTTGCTATCCTTCTTACATGTTTCCAGTTTCCTTTCGTATACAATATGGTACCAAATTATTATTCTAGTCTCGTTTACTGCTTTATCTTAGAGATGTTATCAATTTCATGCTAGTTTTTATTCATAGTTTGGCTTCCATTGTGGTACTTGCTATTGGGGGTCTAACCCCACTGGTTTTGTATTGAACAAATTTAGTTGAGGAGCCCGAGTATCTTTCGGACCTTCCACTCGATGGTGACCAACCGGAGCACCAGGGGGCTTAAGTGGGTATTCTTTCTCTTACCCACTCTTTTTTGTATATATTCTTTTGAGGCGTTTAGCCACCGAGCACGTGTTTAGCTCATGTTTTGGACTTGACTTTTGGCCTATGGTATAACACCCACTTTTCAAAAATGTGAATAATTTTGAAATTTTGTAATTATAATCATTTAATAATGATATTTAAATCATGTTATGATTTTTTGATGATTTTTAATCAATTTATAACTATTTAAATCTATGACTTGTGATTTTGATGTTTTGCTAGTATAACCCTAGAGACTGCATGACCTAGAGACTAACCTTCACCACGGGGACCTAAACATGTGATTAGATATTCAAATTACTACTTTTTGGCCTAAGGATATTTTGGTCATTTTTGGACTTTTAGTGAAAATAAATTTTGATTAATTAATATTATGCTAATTGAATTGTTAGAGACTAACCTAGAAGTTAACCTAATCTTGATGTTAACCATGCGCCTAGATATTAGATTAGAAGCTTCCATCATGACAAGGTTAGGAATATCTAGATATTAAGTTGAGGTTAGATATTTGTTAAGGTAGAAATTTTAGCTTGGGCCCTTAGCTTAAGGCCTAGAATTAAACTAGCTAGAGGCCTCTAAACTTCATGAAACTTAACCCTAACCCTAGAATGAACCCTAGGCTTCCATCAAAGGATCCCTACTTTTATATAAACATCTTTTTATCACACCTTGCAGCTTTTCATAGCCTCTCAAACCCTAGTTTAGTGTTCTTCCCCAATTTTAGCCCATTTCTTCAAATCAACTCCAAATTGGACCAAACCAATTGCAACACACTCCCCTAGTGTAAAGGAAGCCATAGGTGGGTTGCTAGCAAGGATTTTTTTCCATAGTTGCATTCATTTAGGTGTCCCATAGCTGTAGGCCAAATTTGATAGGAATTCGTGTCTATTTGATATGTGTATCGGACACATATCGGTGTGTTATTAAAAGTGTTCGATGAAATGTCTCTATGAATTGTTTGTTCACCATTTTCAAAACTAATTACACATTTTTGTAGCTCTACATGTGGGGATTCTAGAACCCTAAGACTGAGCATGATTTGAGTTAGTTTTCGTGTCCAAATTGGACACGCACCTCATGTACGAGACACTGCACGAGGCTCGTGTTGTCCCCTGCTGCTCGGGGATCACGTAGGACACGATACGACACATGGAGAGCTGAAACTTGGTTGACACATAGGTCATATGTCTGACATGAGGCTGATCAAGTTTCGTGGGATTTTATTGAGTGGATCTCAAGAAATCTCACGCGCACTAATTTTTGCCTGTCGCTGTGACACAGTTTTCTCTTCACTGATACGCAATCATTGACATGACACGACAACACTTGGACACTCGACAGGATGACACATTCGTACCCCTATGTCCCATCTAGGACTGTGCATGAGCACGGGTCGTATCGAGCTCTATGTCGAGTCCACAACGACTCGACATGCAAGCACGAGACAGCCCTTCACTGTTTTATGATACTTTATCTTTTTGTCTATTTTGACACCTTATGTCTTGATTTGTAGACACGTTTGACTCCCCTAGACACGTGGAGTATGCCCCAATGGCTGTACACTCCTGACACACTTCGATTTTGGATTTTAGTTTGAATTTTGGTTTTGAAGGTTGGTTTCATTATTTCTGATACTGAGTTTTAACTGTGAGTTCGAAATACGATTTAGATGTTTAATCTCAGTTTTCAATAGGTTTTGAGAAGTTTCATTTGGTTTAAGGTTTGATGACATGTGGATTGGTTTTCTATTCTTGAGTTTCGATTTTGGATTCTTCATTTTAACTGTCAAGTTAAACAGTATTCGAAATTTGGAAATTGGGTTAAGTTCTAAACTGGTTTTAATATCTAACTAAATGTTGGGTTTTACTGCTTTAACTATGTTTGATGTTGCATTTGATTTAGGTTTTCACTAAGTGTAGATTTCAAGTTTGGTTGTTGATTTCAAATTCGATTTTCATCATTACATAAAAACTGTTATTCAATACTGTCACAGTTTAGGAATAATTCGAAATTGGAATAACATGAACTGTGAATAATGGGGTTGTTTTTATTGTTGTTCATAGTTTGAATTTAGGGATTTTGAAATGTTTTGTAAACTGAAGATATATATGTATGTACTGTAAATTATGAATAATGTAATAAACTGAAAAACTGGGAGCATGTGTTCCATAGTTTGTTTAAAACTGAGATTGACTTTTACTGAAATTGAGATTTGGAAATTTGGTTTTGAATGAATGTATGTATGCAATGTATTGTATGAAGGTAGACATGTATGTTATGTATCCATGTACATATGTATCTATACATACATGTATGTAAAGTATGTATGTATACATGTATGCAATGTATGTATGTATGTATGTATGTATGTATGTATGTATGTATGTATGTATGTATGTATGTATGTATGTATGTATGTATGTATGTATGTATGTATGATATGCATGTATGCAAGTATGTATATAAATATATATTGTATCTATAGGTTTGAATATTGTAATAATGTATATAGGCCTAGAGTATAGTTTACCTTATAGGATTGTTGTTTAGACTTGAGTTGACTGGCCCTAGACCTAGTTGACCATAGTTGACCAAGAGTTGACTTTGATCCAGAATGACCTAGAATTGACTAACCTAGACTAGTTGACCATTTTTGACCAAACCCTAGATAGTTTGACCACAGTTGACTATAGTTGACCTAGTTTGATTATATAGTTGACCAGAGTTGACCAAGAGTTGACTTTGGCCTAGATTGACCGAGAAATCATCTAGTTGTATTGTACACTTCATTTATAACCCCTATGTATACATCTTGACTTGTCTTGCTCTAAATAGGAGTCAGATACCTCGATTCGGATAATATATTCTCATAGACATTCAGATTGCAGGTGAGTACATTCTCTGATCGTTTTATACTTGTAAGGATTTATATTCTTGCTCTAGATTACTTTACTTGATGCTGTCACGTTATCATCACTGATTGGTACTATATGAATATTTTCATGAGATGTTATCTCCCTTAGCGGGCGCATCGGGTACTTCATGTCATATGTTTCATGTACATCTGGTATTCCTTGCTCTTGTGTTATTCATGTATTCTCATGTGTTCTCATGTGCTTTCTTGTATACTCATGTACTTTTATGTGCTCTCATGTCCGTCCATGTTTTCTCATGTACTTCATGTGTAACCAACCCATCATGTTCGTAACGTAACTTGACTGGATCCTTGTGTATTGATTGTGGGTAGGGTTTAGTATAAATGGACATGTGGTTTAGCCATCATGTTCACTCTGTTACTTTTCATGTGTTTATCATGTACGACACAGCCTTCTTGGCTAGTGTCTCTCATGTACACCCATGTTATATCATGTTCAACCCAAGCCAAGTACATGCCATCTCGTACTCTAAATCACTAGTCACTTATAGTTCTTACTTATCATGTATATATTTCCAGTTATCAAATATTTTTTCTGTTTTCATGTACATTTTACAGCGTTTTATGTATCTTACTCTATTGCTTGCTTTATATTTTCTTCCATGATATGAACTGCGTGAGATGTATTGTGCTATTTCCTGTCCTGACTGGACCTATTAAAAATATTATAGTGGATAAGGAGGAACTTTGCACTACCTACTACGGAGCATGCCTAGATGACACTTGCAACCTGGACCCCCAGGAGGTTCAGGCAGCTGCTGAGGATCCTACTATTGCCTAGAGTAGATAATTAGACTGTTATTTGCTTTCTTCATGTCATTTGTGTTTTGTGGATTCAGATTTGTGTTATTGTGAGATTTTGAGACTTGGTGTTGTTGACATGGATTTATTTCTCTTCCTGTTTGTACCTCATTTTGAGGATTTCAATATCTATCATATCGTGCTATTTTCCATCTTTAGACTTGTGATTGAGTTCTACCTTATGTGATTTGGCCTCCGTTTGGAGAGTATATCATAATGTGGCTAGTTGAGATCATGACCTAGAACAACGTTCTACCACCGACACTGCGGTATAGGCTGGACATACCCACTTCTCGTGCCCCTACACTAGGTGCGGGTCATGATACGTTTTTAGAGGTGGCCCATGCAGGTCTCGAGAGTCGCAACTAGTACGATTTCGTAGTGGTACTCGAAATAGGGTATCACTACAGCCTGTGGTAGGATATAGGTTATAAGTTTTGAGGTACTTAATCACATCTAGGAAAAATGCTTATCCAAATTCCTGCCTTCTAAAATTCTTGTTGAAAATTGATTCCCTTTGAAGTAAATTGTCCTCCTTTGATTATATCGCTTCCTTCTCAGTATTGATTTTCTTGTTTGATTTGTCTTCAGGACGGTTATAGAGACACGATCTCATCGCCCCGGCCAGGTGGATACCGCCGAGAGGTCTGCCACCTCACGTCCGGCTCATCAGATTCCTGAGACTGTAGCTCCCCTTATTCCTCCACCTATTCAGAGGTCTTCCCCCGTCATCCCAGATACGTTTCAGCAGTAGCCACCTTCAGGGTTAGTAGATGAGGTTCCAATATTTACCTTTTTCCAGTAATTTATGGAGGCACAGCATATGCAGCAGCAGAGCCAGTCTACCGACTTTCGATAGTACATAAGCAATGCCCACCAGCTGGTCAGGACGACAGTGGAGCTGGTGACTGCCCAGCCACGGGGAGAGCAGATGCAGCAGTATCAGCCAAAGACGCCAGACATCCAAACCTTTCAAAAGATGCGGCCCCGGGACTTCAAAGGTACAGAGGGCATCATATATGCAGATGATTGGATAAAGCATATCGAGGAGATATTCAGATTGGTGAAGATACCAGTCAGGTTACAGATCGAGGCAGCGGGTAGTCAGATGCAGGACTTGGCCCGTACATAGTACCAGACGGACCCTAGAGTGGGTACTGAGGGTCAGGCTTAGGCAGCCTTCAAGAAACTGTTCAAGGAGAAATTCTTCCCAGATACAGCACTCGGTGCCTTAGAGGCGCAGTTCGAGAGTTTGGTTCAGGGGAACCAGACCATCGAGGTGTACGCCGAAGAGTTCTGCCGTCTGGGCAGATTTGTGGAGGATCTTACTGAGGCCGTGGAGGCAAAGAGGTTCTGCAGGGGCTTGGTCAAGGAGATTAAGTCATTTACTAAGAGCAGCCACGATGCCACTTTTGAGCAAATTCTGGTAGGAGCCATGACAGCGAAGGACGATCTTGGACTGAAGGAGAAGAGGACACGAGATACTCATAGAGCTAGTGGTAGTACGGTCCCGGCCAAGAGGCCTCACATACAGATTCAGCAGTAGTATCAGGAGCCGAGCGTCCATTTTCAGTAGCAGCAGTTTCAGGGCCGTGCACCTTTTCAGCAGGTGCAGCAGCAGCAGAGACAGCAGCAGGCCCCTAGATAGTAGCATGTTATCCTTTGTCCTTTCTATAGGAAACCAGGGCAGGATTGAAGTGAATGTCGGATGAGGCTAGGCAAGTGCCTACTCTGCGGAGCATCAGAACATCAGTTGAGAGAGTTTCCCAAGGCTCCGGTGGGCCAGCAGCAGGCCAGCAAGGGCGAGCTTATGCCATGATAGTTGAGGATGCTCGGGTAGTAGGAGAGCTTTTTGCAGGTTCCGTTCTTCTCGATTCTATTTTCGCATTTGCCTCCTTATAACTGTCTTAAAATTCGATTCCATCTGTTCCTTGTTTGTTGATAAGTTTTGATCTGGTGTTTCATTGTGATTTAATTTTCTTCTGAGATAGGTTATATGGGCCAGGTCACCTCAGTTATGGGATCTATTGTCTTCTATAGTCATGTTAGCTAGCATAGTGAGGATATATAGTCTGGTTTTGGCTATATTTCTCGGGTGTGGGAATTTAAGGTTTTCGCGGCCAAGCATACGACGATGCAAAATTTTTAAATACCATGATTCTAGAGGTATGTACCTTAGTCGAGGACTCTGTGATTATCGTAGCCTTGCTCACTAGCATGACAAAAATTCTGAGTATCATGATTTTGGACAGACGCATATGATTATCGAACTGTGTGATTTGAGACTATGATTGTTGGGGGGTTTGACCTAGAAGGAGTACGACCATCTTAATTTCGAGGACAAAATTTCTCTAAGGAGGGTAGACTTGTAACACCACTTTTCTAACTTGAAAATAATTTTGAATTTTTTTAATTATAATCATTTATTATTGATATTTAAATCATGTTATGATTTTTTGATAATTTTTAATCAATTTATAACTATTTAAATCTATGACTTGTGATTTTGATGTTTTGCTAGTATAACCCTAGGGACTGCATGACCTAGAGACTAACCTTGACCACGGGGACCTAACCATGTGATTAGAATTTCAAATTACTACTTTTTGGCCTACGGGTATTTTGGTCATTTTTGGACTTTTAGTAAAAATAAATTTTGATTAATTAATATTGTGCTAATTGAATTGTTAGATACTAACCTAGAAGTTAACCTAATCTAGATGTTAACCATGAGCCTAGATATTAGATTAGAAGCTTCCATCATGACAAGTTTAGGAATATCTAGATATTAAGTTGAGGTTAGATATTTGTTAAGGTAGATATTTTAGATTGGGCCCTTAGCTTAAGGCCTAGAATTAAACTAGCTAGAGGCCTCTAAACTTCATGAAACCTAACCCTAACCCTAGAATGAACCCTAGGCTGCAATCAAAGGATCCCCAATTCTATATAAGAATCTCTTCATCACACCTTGCCTCTTTTCATAGCCTCTCAAACCCTAGTTTAGTGTTCTTCCCCAATTTTAGTCCCTTTCTTCAAATCAACTCCAAATGGGACCAAATCAATTGCAACACACTCCTCTAGTGTAGAGGAAGTCATTTGTGGGTAGCTAGCAAGGATTTGGAAGCTTTGGACCGTTGCAAGTTGGAGAGAAGACCTCATTTCATAGGCTTTTCATTGAGATTCACTCTCAATAGGTAAAACCTATCAAACTCATTAAAATTCTTGATTTTTTTTCTATAGTTGCATTCACTTAGGTGTCCCATAGCTGTAGGACAAGTTTGGTTGGAATTCGTGTCCATTTGATACATGTATCGGACACGCATCAGTGTGTCATTAAAAGTGTTCGATGAAATGTCTATATGAATAGTTTGTTCACCATTTTTAAAACTAATTACACATTTTTGTAGCCCTACATGTGGGGATTCTAGAACCTTAAGACTGGGCACGATTTGAGTTAGTATTTGTGTCCAAATTGGACACACACGTCATGTACGAGACACTGCATGAGGCTCGTGTTGTCCCATGCTGCTTGGGGCTCATGTAGTACACGACACGTAGAGAGCTAAAACTTGGTGGACACGTAGGTCACATGTATGACACAAGGCTGATCAAGTTTCGTAGGATTTTATCAAGTGGATCTCGAGAAATCTCACGCGTACTGATTTTTGCCTGTCGCTGTGACATACTTTTCTCCTCACTGATATGCAATCATTGACACGACACGACGACACTTGGACACTAGACAGGGTGACACATACGTACCCCTATGTCCCTTCTAGGATCGTGCATAAGCACGAGTCGTATCGAGCTCTATGTCGAGTCCACAATGACTCGACACGCAAGCACAAGACAGTCCTTCACTGTTTTCTGATACTTTATCTTTTTGTCTATTTTGACACCTTGTGTCTTGATTTGTGGACACGTTTGACTCCCCTAGACACGTGGAGTATACCCCTATGACTGTACATTCCTTACATACTTCGATTTTGGGTTTTGGTTTAAATTTTGGTTTTGAAGGTTGGTTTCATTATTTCTGATACTGAGTTTTAACTGTGAGTTCGAAATACGATTTAGATGTTTAATCTCAGTTTTCAATAGGTTTTGAGAAGTTTCATTTGGTTTCAGGTTTGATGACATGTGGATTGGTTTTCTATTCTCGAGTTTCGATTTTGGGTTCTTCAGTTTAATTGTCAAGTTAAATAGTGTTCGAAATTTGGATAATGGGTTGAGTTCTAAACTGATTTTGATATCTATCTAAATGTTGGGTTTTAATGCTTTAAGTAAGTTTGATGTTGCATTTGATTTAGGTTTTCACTGAGTATAAATTTCGAGTTTGGTTGTTGATTTGAAATTCAAATTTCGTCCTTACATAAAAACTGTTATTTACATATTGTCACAGTTTAGGAATAATTCAAAATTGGAATAGCATGAACTGTGAATAATGGGGTTATTTTTTTGTTGTTCACAGTTTGAATTTATGGATTTTGAAATGTTTTATATACTGAAGATATATATGTATGCAGTGTAAATTATGAATAATGTAATAAACTGAAAAACTGGGAGCATGTGTTCCATAGTTTGTTTAAAACTGAGATTGACTTTTACTGAAATTAAGATTTGGAAATTTGGTTTTGAACGAATGTATGTCTCAATATAATGTATGAAGGTAGACATGTATGTTATGTATCCATGTATGTATGTATGCATACATGTATGTAAAGTATGTATGTATACATGTATGCAATGTATGTATGTATACATGATATGCATGTATGCAAGTATGTTTATAAATATGTATTGTATCTATAGGTTTGAATATTGTGATATTGTATATAGGCCTAGAATATAGTTTATCCTATAGGATTATTGTTTAGACTTGAGTTGACTGGCCCGAGACCTAGTTGACCAATAGTTGACTTTGACCCAGAATGACCTAGAATTGACTAACCTAGACTAGTTGACCATTGTTGACCAAACCCTAGATAGTTTGACCACAGTTGACTATAGTTGACCTAGTTTGACTATATAGTTTACCAGAGTTGACCAAGAGTTGACTTTGGCCTAGATTGACCTAGAAATCATGTAGATGCATTGTAAACTTCATTTATAACCCCTCTGTATACATCTTGACTTGTCTTGCTCTAAATAGGAGTCAGATACCTCGATTCGGACAATATATTCTCACAGACATTTAGATCGCATGCGAGTACATCCTCTGATCGTTTTATACTTGTCAGGATTTATATTCTTGCTCTAGATTACTTTACTTGATGCTGTCACGTTATCATCATGGATTGGTACTATATGGATCTTTTCATGAGATGTTATCCCCCTTAGCATGCGCATCGGGTACTTCATGTCATGTATTTCATGTACATCACGTATTTTTTGCTCTTGCGTTATTCATGTATTCTCATGTGTTCTCATATGGTTTCATGTATGCTCATGTACTTTTATGTGCTCTCATGTACGTCCATGTTTTCTCATGTGCTTCATGTATAACCAAACCATCATGTTTTTAACGTAACTTAACTGGATCCTTGTTTATTGGTTGTAGGTAGGGGTGAGTATAAATGGTCATATGATTTAGCCATCATGTTCACTCTGTTCCTTTTCATGTGTTTATCATATACGACATAGCCTTCTTGGCTAGTGTCTCTCATGTACCCCTATGTTATATCATATTTAACCCAAGCCAATTACATACCATCTCGTACTCTAAATCACTAGTCACTTACAGTTCTTACTTATCATGTATATATTTCCAGTTATCAAATATCTCTCCTATTTTTATGTACATCTTCTTACATCGTTTCATGTGTCTTACTCTATTGCTTGCTTTATATTTCCTGCCATGATATGAATCGTGTGAGATGTTTGTGCTCGTTCCTGTCCTGACTGGACCTATTAAAAATATTGTAGTAGATGAGGAGGAACTCTGCACTACCTACTACAGAGCATGCCTAGATGACACTTGCAACCTGGACCCCGAGGAGGTTCAGGCAGCTGCTGAGGATCCTACTATTGCCTAAAGTAGATAGTTAGACAGTTATTTCCTTTCTTTATGTTATTTGTGTTTTGTGGATTCAAAGTTGTATTATTGTGAGATTTTGAGACTTGCTGTTGTTGACTTGGATTTATTTCTCTTCCTGTTTGTACCTCATTTTGAGGATTTCATTATCTATCATCTCATGCTATTTTCCATCTTTAAACTTGTGATTGAGTTGTATCTTATGTAATTTGGCCTCCATTTGGAGAATATATCATAATGTGGCTAGTTGAGATCATGACCTAGAACAGCGTTCTACCGTCGACACTGTAGCGTAGGCTGGACGTACCCACTTCTCGTGCCCCTACACTGGGTGCAGGTCGTGACATACGGGCTTAGACATGATGATATATTTCTAGACTGCAGATAGACCAGATCATGTATTAATTAGTCTTGCTAGTTCTTCATTTTGTATTTCTAGCTTCATGATCATCTATATATTATAGTTTGGGATGCTTTACTGTCTTATATGCATGATGATCATATTATTGTATCTTAATTCTTGTCTGAGACTGAGATATCTAGGATTATGTTACCTAGGATTGACTGTTGGTTTGTAGCAGTGACCCCCATCTATACAGCTTATACGTTGTTTTGGGTACTAGAGTACTTTGGTATACGTAGTTGTCCTGGTCCGTCCCTACTTGCCAGTATTCTGGTTCTGGGGCATGACCATGCGCCCGGACTTGCTATTTCCTAGAAGTTGTATACTAAGTCTCCTCATGCGCTAGGTGCATCAAATCTATCATCCTTCAACAAATCAAGATCTTTGATCTATGTACACGCGCCACGTTTCATTGACTCAGTTCTGCTCATGAACAGGTGCTAACCACCTAAGATCTCAGCAACGAACGAATCTAAAAACTGTCATGTGTCAGCTCATCCGCAGCCCAACAATGCAGTTCCACACATATTCAGTTCAAGCCTTTCGGGCACATCACCCCTGCGCTAAACAAGTCATGCGCGTAGCATTCCTACGTGCAAAATTTTCATGCGCGCATGAATGGATCACTCTATCTTCTATAAATAGAAGGAACATTCCTTCATTTAACTTCTTCTCTTTGTACCCAAAGTAATACAGACATTCAGAGAGCACGAGATCGTCGTCCGATTGTGAACGGAGTAAAGAACCAATGCTCCATCGCCACGGTTCCCAAATAAAAATAAAAGTGTACTCGAAGGATTCCATCGAGAATTCAAAATTGTATTTTGTTTAGTTTGTTATAAATAAAAGTTTCTTAATACTTTTTAATGGCAAACAAGCTGGCGACTCTGCTGGGGAACACTTTCTCCTCCAATGAGAAGGTTGTGTTGTAATTTGACGACAGCAAGATAGCCTCCTCCCAAAAGACACTGGTGGTACGCTTCGATCAACAAGCATACGAGGAGTTCATCTCTAGAGGCAGTACGAGTTCTTCGAAGTGGCTGTCAAAGCTGAAGAAGACTCGCCAAGTCTGGGTGCCCAAGGGCGATGCGCCGAGCATCAAAATTGAAGGAGCTATGACGGCGCAGCCAATCCTTTCGCTGACATCATCAGCAAGCAAGATGCTGCTTATGGAGCGACGTATCTACCAGGGAAGCGCAGTGCTGACTGTAAAGTCCAACTCACTTCCTCCGAATAAAAGAAGATGCATCGACGGAACAAGGGCGCAACGACTCTCCCGTGCATGAGCTCTGCTGCTCAGGGAAAGCTCTCTGTCTTCGACAGAGTCACTCGCTGTCAGGCAAAGGAAAGTTGGATCCTGAGTACTATGCGCCTTCGTGGGCTAGTACAAAAAAATCCAAGGTGGCACAGACCATACGCCCACAAAGTGTTATGCCAGCAGCAAACCATAAATGTGCGCTGAAAGTCATGCGCGCAGCTGATGGAAAGCAATACAAAGTTAATTCAGGTGCTTTCGCACCAGGAATGAGCCAACTCTTAAAGTACCCCTCCCACTTGGTTGTATTTCATGTGCTTGAACCAAGTCAAGGGGAAAACCTTGTGATGTCGAACCCATGCGCCCACGTAGGCTGTGCGCATGAAATCGGTTCGACTCACAATACGTGCTGCTCTCCCACTTATGATCTGGGTGCATTTCATATGCTTGAACTAGATTAGGGGGCACATCACTCACATATACACCCTGTCTCTTGGCTTTGCTATGCGCTTGAAGAGGGTGTAAATGTGAAACTCTCTTTACATAATTTGCGTACTGTGATCACTCACAAACGTAGATCTGGGAAGATGACTACTACGCACAATGTACCCCTCACGGGGCATATTTGTGCTACAGTCACCATCAACTGCTGCTATTGTAAAACATCAATCTCACCACCAAGGCAGTCGATGTTCTAGTGACTGCATTCTGTCTTACCCGTCCGATATCGTCTCAGAAACATGGTACAAATTCAAGACAAAAAAGAACTTCTAGTCGCCTCGTGCCATGTCATCTCCAACTCTCCTGCTCCCAGAAGAAATTAAAAGACCATTAATTCTCCGGCCTCAGCTAGTTCATCAAAGAGCCGACCACGAGGGAATAAAGTGATCGTCCCTGCTGCCGGGGTATTCCAAAATACCCGATCGAAGGCGAAGATTGCATCGGCAGAACGTGCTGGGGGTAGCCAGACCCTAATAGTCCACAATAATCCCTCCTTCAAAAATGAGGACATCTGTCAGCAAACTGATACTGAGGAAGCCGAGGGTAGCCAGCTCTAGGATTCAAAGAAGGAAACTTTGATGTCGACCTTCCCACAGGACAACAAAGCTGAAAGTGAAAGGTCTACCGTTCTGTCTACTTCAGCCTATGTCATGCATGTGAGAAAATAAAGAAGAGGGATACACTTCGGCCCTAAACCTCCTAAATCGCATAAACACTCTGGAGACGGGTCTTAAAACTTTCTGTACCTCCATGTAGTCCCTAACACAGGGGGTGTTTGAGATCCAGAATGCCTTGGCTGCTCAACCTCCGACAACGGTCCCTTTTTCCGCGTCTTGACCCAGGAACCAATGGAGAATCAAATGTACCACACCAATGAGTGCCCTCAGGGACTGACCTTCGTATTCTTCCTCGGTCGTCTGCTCCCTTACGGACCGATCAACATGCCCTGCATCGATCATTTGCTCCGGCATCAACCGAGAACCTATTCGAGCTCATGAGGGATCTACGCACTTGCGTAGAAGCTAAAGATAAATAGGAGAAGCATCGGAAGCTCGAGATCCAGCAACCCTATCATCCCGAGTGAAACAATATAGTTTATCCTCCCAAGTAGAAACCATAAATTTTGACACCATTTGATGGGAAGGATGAATCCTCGCCCAAATCCATCTTAGGGGATAAAGATGAAGTCGAGCAAATCGACTTAGGGGGATGAAGTCGAGAAAATTGACTTAGTGGATGAATCCTCGCCTAAACCCATCTTATCAGCAAGAGCATGACAGGGGAAGATCATGAATCCTTGGTGCAGCTCTTCAATAAATACATCGACGTCTTCGCCTGGAGCTATGAGGACATGACAGGGCTGGACCCATAAGTCGTAATATACAAACTTAACATCTTGCTTAATACTAAACCTATTAAGCAGCAATAGTGACACTTTTACCCCAACATCATGGATACCATTGAGAATGAGAAAGACAAACTCATAACCAGTAGGTTTATTCATGAAGAATAACACCCCGACTTGGTAGCCAACATCGTTTTCGTTACCCAAAAGAATAGAAAAATCCGAGTCTGCATAGACTTCTGGGACCTCAACTCTACTTGCCCGATGGATGTGTTTCCCCTTCCTATCATCGACGTGATGATCGACAACACATGTGGCTTTGAACGCATGTCCTTTATAGACGGATATTCAGGCTACAATCAGACCAAGACGTTCCCGGATGATGAGAAGCACACGTCGTTCATAACTACCAAGGGGGTTTACTGTTACACAGTAATGCCCTTTGGGTTAAGAAATGCGGGTACAACATACCAACGATCTACGAGCACCATCTTCCGTAAACGCCTCCGTAAGACAGTAGAATGTTATGTTGATGACATCGCTGTTAAAATTTGCCGACGAAGCGATCACCTGCAGGATCTGAGGACAGTCTTTGATCTCTTACGGGCACATCAGCTCAAGACGAACCCATCAAAGTCCTTCTTCGGGGTTGCTAGCGACAAATTCCTGGGCTTCATTATTACTACAAAGGGTATCCATAATGACCCAGACAAAACCAAGGCTATCCTTGACATGCGTCCTCCGAATAACCTGAGAGAACTTCGAGGCCTACAAGGACGTCTCGCATATATCAGAAGATTTATAGCAAATCTCTGTGGACGATGTCAATCCTTCACCAAAATTATGAAGAAGGGAGTTTCCTACGTCTGGACTGATGAGTGTCAGACGACGTTTGACAACATCAAAGCTTATCTAACAAATTTTCCAGTTCTGGTAGCACCAGTTGTGGGCAAACCTTTCATGCTCTACGTCCGTGCAATGGACCATTCTTTTGGTGCGCTGCTGGCTCAGAATAGCGACGCAGGTTACGAGCAGGCTATTTACTACCTAAGCAAGATAATGATCGGGGACGAACACTGGTACAACCTCGTCGAGAAAGAGTGCCCAGCTTTGGTCTTGCTATACAAAAGACTCGTCACTATGTAACGGGTCAGACCATTCATGTCATTTTTTGAGTCAATCCACTCAGGGTCCTCATGACGAAGCCAAGAGCCCTAAACTCTCGATTAGCTACATGGGCAATACTACTATCACCTTATGATATGGTATTTGTTCCATAAAAAGCTGTCAAAGGACAAGCACTAGCCGACTTCTTAGCTGCACACCCCAGATGAGGTAATGGAATCCAATGTCACCAAAAAGAATACCATTTGGCGGATGTTTTTCGACGACGCTTGAAGAACAGGCCCTAAGGGTCAGATAATCGCAGGGGTGGGGGTGATCTTGGTTTCTCCAGATAACCTAGTCATCCAATATGCCTATTCCCTCACGGAGCCATGCTCCAACAATGTGGCGGAGTACAATGCTCTTATCATCGGGCTCCAATTAACAAGACAACTGGGGGTTGAACACCTCGAGTCCTATGGCGATTCGAAGCTCATTATCAACCAGGTTCGGGGGTAGTATGAGGTTCATCAAGAAGACCTACTTCCCTACCATAAAGCAGTCACTACAAAAAAAGTGACCTTTTGGGACGACATTATTTGATACACAATTTTTATGAGTCCTAAATAATATTATTTGGGACACAAAGTAACATCATTTAGGACGCATTGTTTTTCGACCCTGATAATATTTACTTATTATGGACTGAACTTTCTGTCCGTCCCAAATAGAATTTCAGCCTGTCCCAAATGGTTTGGCGGGAAATGAAAAAACACCCGGGTAATTTTTTGGTCAAAATTTGAATTTAGGATTAACTATTGAATTATAAGTCAATATTTGGATTTTTAGTTTAGTATTTTACTTGGCATAAATTATAATACAAATATTATAGTTAATTTATTATTTAATTATTGGTTGGTTGTACACTACACCAAAAGTGGGATTTTCCAACACTCTTTTTTTGCGATTGTAAATAGTTTTTTGCCGTTACTAATTACCAACAGTAAAAAACTGTTAGCAATACAAAAAATCGTTAGTATAAATAGAAAAAACTTAAATTTAATATAAATAACACAGAATATTTATTTTGTAACACTTTAAAATTGTTGGTAAAATAAATAAAAATTGAATGTAATAAAATATATATGTAACGTGTGTCTTTCACGTGAGATGAATGTGTTAGAAATGTGTTATGGGGGGAAAATATTTCATTTCCCTCCTTTTTCATCCAAGTTCTCCCGATGGAAAACCCGAGCGCTCTCTCTCCTCATAGCTGGTGAAGCCCTAGCTCTCCTTCGAGCACCTCTCTTCCCTAGAGTTGGTGAAGGTAAATCTCTCTCTCTCTCTTTCCTCCTCTGTCCTTCCGTCCTCAGCCTCTTTGTCGCCATATTCGGTTGCTCCGCCCGCCGAAGATTAGCGGTCCACAGCCTCGCCAAAGAATCTCCGCCTCCGCCTACGGCACTGGTTCCGAATCCGCCGCCTACGGCAACGCCGAGCTTGTCGACTACGACCTCGTCAAGGGCACCATGGTCATCCGTCCCTATGGCTACGCTATTTGGGAAGCTATACAAGTACTCTTCGTTTTTCCCTTTTTCTAGTGTCAAGTTCTGTAAATGTTTGATTTTTTGCTTAATTTGTGAGGGAAAGATTTGAAAAAAAAAACAAATTGATCAAATGGCTAATATAAAAAAGGAAGCTAGTTTTGGGGCCACTTGGATGAGAATTTTCCTCAGTTGCAGCACCAAAATACTTTACCTTATGTTATTTGTGTATTTTTTTAACCTAAGAACAATCCTATTTGGTGTCCTATGTTGCACAATGATAATATGACCTTAAAATTATTGGAACGTTTAATCATGATGGTAACTAATATCAGAGGATCTACGTTAACTGGACATTACCTGAACACATCACAATGTGAACATTGCGACTCACACACAATACTGACTTTGGCATGTCAAAGTGTATTTTGGGGTGTCTATGTCATGTCTAATAGGTGCTCGACACGATTCAACATAGACGCAACACAAATTTTGGATCATCCTTGCTTCGTAGTAGAGGAGTATAGCTTAAGTAGGAAGACGGGCTTGTTGAAACAGAGGGCAAGAATATTGATGTAAATCTTATGTATTTTGCTTATGCTTGATATTTATTGGAGGAGTACTTGAATGTTAAGGAAACTAGTCACAACAACATCTACTTCCCTCAGTAATGTTGCTTCTTTCTTTAGTTTTTAGCTGTATTGCTTCTGTTTTTTTAGTGAATCCAGTTTTGGAGGACACGTGATATGTTGATGACTGGGAGCTACATTTTCTTGTTCTTAATAGTTGAATATACGATTTCAAACTTACTTTTTTCTACTCATGTTGGATGGAAAAATAAATTGATTGCAAGAAACCAGATTTTGGTGATGAGTTTATCTAGTTGCCAAATCTTCATTATGTATTTTTCTTATGCTTGATATTTATTGTAGGATTATTTGAATGTAAAATTTAAGGAAACTGGTCACAACAACATGTACTTCCCTCAGGTATGTAGCTTTTTCTTTACTTTTTAGCTTGATCGCTTCCGTTTTTAGTGAGATCCAGTTTTGGAGGAAATTTGTTATTTTGATTACTGGCATTCTGGAGGTATAAAGATTCTTTCTTTACTTTTTAGCTTCGCTGCTTCCATTTTTTTAGTGAGACCAAGTTTTGAAGGAATGGAGGAAATATGATATGTTGATGACTGGCATTCTGGGAGGCTACATTTTCATGTTTTATAGATGAATATACAATTACAAACTTACTTTTGTCTACTCATGTTGGAATGAAAAAAAATATTTGATTGTAAGTAACCAAAATTTGGTGATGAGTTTATCTAGTTGCCAAATCTTCATTGCCACTTGCCGGTAACCTAAATGGGAAGTTATAAGATTGGCGAACAATGAGATGCAGTATTTATGTGAACCTGCATTATCTGGTGTAGAAGTATTGTGCTATATTTTGCATATACATATGTTTGACTTGACTAACTCAGTCAAATTCAAAAGGGCTTATCATACAAGGTCACATATAAAAATAATGATTTTAGATTGTTACTTGATTTGGAAGTTGTGGGCTTTTAGGTAACTAATTTTGATAAGTACATATTATGGAAATTAGCAAAGCCTTCATGAAATAGATATAAGATTTGGTCTACCCGTTCATTTTCATTTTCACGCTTGCCAATCGTTTACATCACCAAAAGATATCGAATATACAATGTGCTTCACCCGTTCATCCAACTATAACTGACTTGGATGGATATTATTAGTATTCAACCACCACATGCATACTCGGTAGAGCAAAATTGGACTTGGGTTGATTGAAGCAAATAAATATCTAGAACTTGAATGAGTATCAGGCAAGTCCTTGCAATAATGGTAGATCAAGTGAAAAGTTAAAACCCATCTTATAATAGCATACAATAATAGATTTATTTCCTTACATAATAGATTGTTTAATAGATGAAACCACCTCTCAGTACAATGGGAGTTACTACACATTCGATCTCTTTTTTTCATGTGTATATCTAGTAATACATCTCATCAAATTAGATTATGTTTTTAGTGCTTGCACTCTCATGGTTTTCTTGGATGCTCAAGTCTTTCTATTATAGCATTAAAGATATCTAGAGCTTGAAGCAATCATAGTTTGAATTTTAACATGTTCAGAGCTTTCTTTGATCCAATAGATATAGTGAATGTGTTTAGCAGTCATACACCCAACTCTGTTGTTTGACCTATGCAAATAGATATTTATGAATCAAATTATTTGTTCCGTATTGCTGTTATGCTATAATGGATCAACCTTCCTTTTATCTTTTGAGTAAAAGGGCGATAGGCCGATCCCTTTTATTGTCCTCTTATGCCTACGTAACGTCAGTTTCTGCTTATTAGCTATGCAACTTACTTGCACTCTCTTATGCTTTATTCTAGGTTTGGTGAATATGATTTGCAGGAGTTCGTTCCTCTATTGAAGGGAAAGGATTTTGATGTAGTTCATGAGAATGTACTTATCTTTATACAAAGACTATCCTATTTGTGTATTTTTCTACTAGGAAATTAGTTATTCTGTTTCTATCATGGAACTTTTATACACCATAAGAAACAAGTTTTTGGATCTTTAATAATAGGAAACAAGTCAGTACTGAAGGAAAGATTCTTTGAACAAACAGTAGGGTCCAATAATAATTAAAAAGCAAAATTTGACTTCATGCTTGATAAGTAGTCCTGAAGCTGTAATGGGATTATAGATGGAATTCTAAGTGGGTGGACTATAGTGAAACACATATGTCTTTGTCAAACTATCAATTAAATCTCGATGGTACATTCTTTGTTGGTAAACTACCATCTTCCTATTTAAGGAGTTGAGGTTCTGAAAGAAATAGCTAGATGAATATTTTGTTTCACTATGCACTGTTTCCATTAACTTGCAATTCATAGAGGCTGCATGTACACAGTATAAACAGCCCTAAAGTAACTTGGGCTTTAAACATAAGAGTGCCTATCTTCTGTCAATTATCATTACCTTTTCCAAAACTAAATGCAAAATTGTTTCTGACTTGTGCATTTCAAAATGTTTGCCTAATGTTGTTGTTTCACATTCCAGAAGGCCAAGTTGGCTTGATGAGTGCACATAAGGAGGCTCACTGATGCTTCAAAGATAGCCATCTTGAATGCAAACTACATGTCAAAATGTTTAGAGGTACTTTTCCTTGTAGTCTAGAAAGTGAAAATTATCAACCCCTCATGTTGCATTAGTTTGGCATCTTGGCTTATATTCTCTGCCTTGGAAATCCAAGAACTATCTAGAAATTTATAGAGTTCTATACAACAAATTATTTGATGTTCCCCTTTTATCTTAAACTCTTCCTTCTTGTCAGGTTGGTAGGGAATTTGATGGTTTGCTTATTGCCTCCACGTACTGTAGAATCAATAAAGTAGATCCTCACCATCAAGTTATTGTTTGTGTATACTGCATAGTATATTATTCTGTTTAATCAACGTCTGTTAATAATTAACTGAATATATGTGTTTCTAAACGATGATGTGTGCACTTTTAAAGCTGTTACTGTCACTTATAATTTACAAATTGAACATTAACCTTTTCAAGGTTAAATTATGGAACTCTCCTTAATATAAAGTTAATACTCGGAACTTTAATTAGGGATTTTAAATGCCTAATTTTATGTTTGTATTATTTGTCTTGGATGTTTGGAGATGATGAGATCCAATTGGTCCGTGTTTCTGACAATATTCTGACTAATACACCTACCAACCTCTGATCCGACAATGTTTCGAGGGTATATAAATGATGTAAGCAACATGGAAGTGATTATAGGACTAGTTATGTTGTTATTTGGATACACAGATATTTCTCTTTCTCTCAAAAGTCTTGCCTTCTTGATCATCAAAAGTCATTAATCATGCAAAGAAATTACAAACTGGTTTGAATACAAACTAATTACAGCCTGAAGGTTCATGAAACTTCATATGAAGGTTTAAAGTCTGATACTGATACTCATAGGAATAGTCCGATACCGATTCCGATATCGACACTGTGAACCTTGGAAAATATGGAAAATGATAGATTTTAAAAAAAATTCAAAGGAAAATATACGCTATCAAACACTACAATTGGTGGAAAATTTGTGATAAAAATATTTTCCGTGGAAAAAAAGCTCAATCAAACACAACTTAAGTTTTTTTATTTATTTTCCTGTAATGAACTGCTATAAGTTATGGTGTAATTTGTCTCTGTTCCTAGTTTATTTTATCTGTAACGTTCAGAGGATTTCCTCTTTTATACAGAACAATGTGCTTGCATTGATTTATAACGCGATGATGAGATATGAAACTATGATATTCGCATGTCAGACTTCAAAGGTACTTAATGTACCAATGAGAAGATGTTTCATTCTTCTGAGTGTCTATCTAATGTATTACTCTATCATATGTTGATAGATTTCATGTAATGCACACGGTTCATAATTGTTTATGATAAGTTCCTCTGTTTTGATAATTTAAAATATGACCTCTGTTGTAACTATTTGGTGTTCAACTTGCTATGAGAAGATGGCTTGTCATTTTCTTTACTAACTGAAACTATAACTTGTAACATTTTGAGCAGTCTGAGTCAAATATTTTGTGTTTGATTGGTACGTTTATTTTATATTTTGAAAGGATACAGGACAGAACTTTGAAGTTTGATTAGGGACTTAGCTATTAGATCCTCTATTCTATGTTTACACAAAACTAAACTTTGGCATATTTTTTAGGTTGTTCCACTATGATATATGGATGTATTCCACATGTATGTATTTTCAAATGGTGGTCGTAGTCTAGGTCGTCGTAGTCTAGATGGATCTGTTCCAGGTTGTTCCACATATCTTTTTTTTTGGAATACTTCCGTCATTTTGGAAATACATCCATCATTCTGTATTCAAACTATTTGAGGGGTGATGCAGCAGTCTGCAATAAGACATATGCATTTCATAGAAATTGATGTGGCTACACCTCTGAAGATCATAAACCTACGACCAATCAGTTAACAGCCGACCGCTCTACCACTGCGCTACTGAGGAACAACGGGAGATTCGACCTCATAGAGTTCAATAAAATAAGCCTCTGGTGTTGCCTATTTTCGGTACTTGGATCGACCAAACTGAAGCCAAAGCATTGCAGGGAACTCACATGTTTCGTCACACAGTCAAGAACTGATTCAATGAGATTTATCCCCTTCACGCGACTTTTTCCTGGTTTCTTGTTCTACTATAACGCCCATCCTCATACACATCTTGGTTAACTGTTACTGTTTGACTTGCCTTATATAACTCTGAGACTCCATTGTTCCTCTCATGCATCCATTTTTCTTGTGAACTGTTGAATTTTCTGTACTTAACTAAACTTTGCGCCTTGTTCGTTATCTAATGTCTGGGAAAAAACCGAAGAAGAATAAGAAGAAAGCATCCGACGTGGTTCTCTCATGGCAGCAGAAGATGGAGCTCGCCAACAAAGATGAAGAAGCTCTCAGGAAAGAGGTTGATGAAATCAGCTCATGGGTATATATTTCTCCTTTAACTTGAGCCAGATACATGTATTCGTGTCCTCCTGCCATACAAATATGGTCAAATATATGCCTTCGCGAATGCTTAGTGACTTCTGCTATGTTCTATTTTTCAGTCATTTGAATCCAGGCAGGGGTTTGGTTGTCATTATGGCAACAAAAATTATTAGGCATCGTCTCAAGTGTTTGGTATGTGCGAATAATATTGACCTAAATCATCCTTCAGTTATTTTTTGACGTGAAAGATTGGTGCATTGTTAATTAATATTAAAGAGTTCATTTGTGCCTGCAACATGTTTTATGTTTCTCTATGCTTTATAAAATCTTTTGTAATCTTCCATTCCTCCTTTTAATGAAAATTATTTTGTACAGTGGGTGATGTCCTTCATTTTTTGGAGAAAGAAAGCATCAAGAAGCAAGTATGTGAATATATCTTGTTCCTAAGCTTTTTATAAGCTTTTGGTATGTTTAAAACCTGATGGTTGGTTACTACTGTTTTGGATGTGTATGTCAGGTATTCGTTTGGTCTATCAAAGAACAATGCTGGTCTCTTGCTTCTTCTAGACGAGTCGCCTCGTGTCAACCATTGGAGATGCCTGGCAAGTTCATTTTGTAAACAATGGGATATGAATTTTATGTCATGGGGAAAGATTCGACGTGATGTAAACTTTTGTTTCATTTTGTAAACAGTTGGATATGACTTTTAAATGTTTTATAAAAATTTCTTGTCTTAATGTTGCAGCTACCATAATGCATTTGTGATTAAATAGTTCTGTGTGATTTTTGTTCTATATAAAATTTAATTGTATATTTCATATACAAATAGAAAGAGGATTAAGTTTTTGGGACGTATTTTTTGGGACAGATTTATAAACTGTCCTGCAGAATTTGTAATTTTGAAACCTTTTGGGACGGGAGTTTAACAGTCCTTTATAAGTATTTGGGACGGCAAATATCCGTCATTTAACTTTTTGCCACGCCACCCTAATGAGACCACCCATTGCCGTCCTAAAGACTGTCCCAAATAGTAGTTGGGACGGTAAACCTATTTATTATGACGTTTTTTTTGTTGTCCCAAAAGGTCACTTTTTTTGTAGTGAGTCTTGGATATTATCTCTACTTTTTCCAAGTTCTTCATAAAACTTGTACCTCAGATACAAAATCTAGAGGCCGATGCTCTAGCTGGCCTCGCTGCCTCCTTGGCAGCACCCCTAGGGACCCAACACTTCGTCACGGTGATTGGCCGATAATTAGTGTGCCCCAAAAATAATTTTTGCATGTGTCTGAACCATACTATGCCAGTAAACGTGGGTATCAATGTTAGGGACTGGCAATTTTTGTTTATAGACTTTGCAGCCTAAGGAATCCTTCCAGACGACTCGAAGGAAGCCGTGTATGTCAAAAGACGCTCTTTTCGATTATACTACGATATAGCTACCAAAATTTTGTATTACCGTTTATACGATGGGCTTCTCCTTTGATGTTTATCAAACGAGGAAGCGATTGAAGCTCTTCGGGAGGCCCATGACGGTGCCTATGGAGCTTATCAACCCGGCCCTAAGCTACAGGATCGACTCTGACGCATAGGCTATTACTGGCCTACCATGATAGTAGACACTGTCGAATACGCCAAGAAATGTCGAGCGTGCATTTACACGCCAACTTTATCCATCGACCCTCGGAGTTCTTACACCCTACGGTTGCCTTTTGGCCATTTGAAGCCTGGGACATGGACAAAGTTGGACCGATCATCCCTCCGTCATCCAGAGGACATCGTTTCACTTTGGCATTTTACTGATTACTTGTATGAATGGAAGAAAGCATTACCTCTATTAGAGGTAAAGAGCTTACAAGTGATCAGCTTCATCAAACATCACATCATCTATCGTTTTGGGGTACCCTGAAGGATCATCCACGATAATGGTCCATAATTCATAAGTCATACGTATAGTAGATTTTATGATAAGAATTAAATCCTAAATGTGGCATTGACTGTATATAATCCAGCGACGAATGGATTGGCTGAAGCTTTCAATAAAACAATCGTTAAACTTATCAAGAAAGTTGTGTCATCCAACAAGCGCGACTGAGACGAGAAGTTAGGCGAATGCCTCTGGTCCTACAATACAACGGTTCGGACTCCACCGTTTTCCCTAGTGTAAGGGAGTGAGGCAGTGCTTTCTCTCAAAATCTAGATTCCTTCGCTACGAGTGGCCATTACAAACCAGTTGGCGGAGGAAGACAATCAACGTTGCCGGTTGCAAGAGTTAAAGGCACAGGACAAAAAATGCCTTTTGGCTTAATAGCGTACTGAGCTCTATCAGGCTCGCATCTCCGAGGATTTCAACATGAAAGTCAAGCAAAGAACATTCCAAGTGGGTGGCCTTGTCCTATCAGTCAGAAGGCCAATGGCGATGACTCATAAAACAGTCGGGAAGTTCGAACCCAAATGGTAGGGTCCATTCATCATAGAGACGGTGTACTCTAATGGTGCTTACAGGCTCACAGAACCAAACGGAGACTTGTTTATGAAGCTAATCAATGGCAATTTTCGAAAGAAATACTATGTTTGAAGCCTATCAACATGTATTTTCTTCATCCCCAGCAAGTATTTATGAATTCGTCAACCGAGTTCACCCCCCTTGATTTTTATGTGTTCATGGAGCCCGGCTGCTCCAGGACATTCTTCATCACTTCTCCAGTAGAAAACTTCCAAGTCCATATCACCTCTGAGTTGTTTCCTACATCCCCGTAGAGCTTAATATTACCTCTGAGTAAGATGACACTAAAATGGAAGTTTACCATGTCCATATTAACTCTGAGTAAACATTCTCATTCAAATAACCCCGTGTTGTTACACTCTACCCACAGAACATTCATATTACCTCTGAGTTATTCTTTATATCTCCACAGAGTATATTCTTACCATGTTCATATCACCTCTAAGTAAGAAAACTCTACCACAAACCCCATGTTTACCATTTCCATATTACCTCAGATTAAATGCGTTGGTTAACCCAATTTCCATTCTCATTTCAAATTATCATCTACACCTAAAACCTAGGTAAGTTAAAGATGCTAAGTCCACAAAGTCACAGTTTTTTGACAAACGAGGAAGTAAAAGTTCTTTATTTCTTTCATGAAAAGACGAAAAAGGAACTGCATTCCAAATAAAAAAAAGCAATAAAAACACAAAGAAGAACAAAGCTAATGGTCGGCAGACAGCTCGTCGATAAGACGCTTTAAAGCTTTTGCCATAGATTCTACAGTCGCCAACACCCGGCGTTCAGCCTCGCGATGCATCCCTTCCTTGTCTTCGGAGACGACGGCAACTGAATGCTTGGCATCCAGCTCCTTCTTCCTATGGAACAGATTGGCCACATAGCGAGTGAGTTCCGCCGCTTCGTTTTTTTAGAACGATATGTTCGATTGTTGCCTGTTCAAAATCTGTCAAAAGTTGGGACTGCTGTTTCTGTAGCAGACGGATATTATTATCAATTTTTGCCATACGGTCACCGAAGGTCTCTCACAGACTGGCCTAGTGACCCACAGCTGATACTAGTTCCTATCCTTTGATTTCGGCATTAGCCAAACTCTACTCCAGGATGGCTAGGTTGGACAAGTAAGCTGACTCAGCCTCAACCGCCAGCCTATTCTGCTCTGCCTCTATCAAGGCGGAGAGATCATTCCACTGGACGCTCTGGAGTTCAGTGAGATGGTGATCCAGCTCAGCGATCGATGCGTCCAAGATTTCGGCCATAGTATCATGGCCCTGATGAGACCGTATTAAGCCAATTTGCAATAACGCCAATACCTTGGCTACTATAAAGGTCCAACCTTCCTCCAGTATAGCAAATATCTCCCTCCTTAAAAACTTGTAAACAACCTCGATGAAAAATTTTATGTACTCGTCCGCCTCGGCTAATGCTTGAGATGTCATGGGGGAATGTCGAGATTCGTATATAAACTGGGTAGACGGTGGAACTTGGCAGTAATATGATATTTTGGCTCGACTAAATAGTTGCCATCTCGCCCGTTGAACATCCGGTCACCGCAGCCTCAGGATTTGATTCCCAATGAGAAGACCTTGTACCTCCGGGATCTCAGCATCTGTAGGCCCCGCCTGACTACCGATAGTTTTAGAGCCAGGGTTCACGGCAGCCAATATCTTTGAAGGGGTTGTCATAGTTCCCCAGATAGTATGGGCAGAAGTGAATTCTTCTATGATAGGGCCCTTACCCCGATCAAGACTTGCTTTGAAGGACTCATCAATGCCAAGTACCGTCGTGGCTGGTACAGAGATTGGACCTGGCGGCATGGTCGGCTCCTGAGTAGGTGTAAGACCTGGAGACATAGTCGTTCCCTCCATCGTGCTTTCTACCACAGGGGCTGGCATATGACTCGGCAACGAAGTCGGTTCCTCTATCTGACTTTCCACCGGGACAGGGGTAGGAATCGGCAGTGAAGCCGGTTCCTCTATCTCAATCTCTGTCACTGGGATGGGTGTAGGGCTTGGTATCAAAATAGGTTCCTTCTTACTATGTCTAGGGAAGGACTTGGCTGCGGCCACCCCTTCAGCTATCCCGAACTGGCTATCACCATACGTCGTTAGTTCCCCCTCGATGTCCCAAGTAGTGTCATCTGGGACGTCAGTCGAAGGAGACGAGTCCCAATCCTCTTCCTCCTCAAGAGGATCCTTCGCAACTTTCCCCTCCTAAGGCTTGACATCGACTTCTTCACCATTGCCTGCAGCGTGTTCCTCCATGCTCTGTGAGGGCCTCGCCTGATGCGTATCTGCAAATAAAACATGATTATTACTGCTGTCAACATATGCAAATCATGCATAAACAAAATTATATAGGACGCCCGTCGAAGGTTGTTCAGCATTCAGCGATGCCGTCAAATCACTGATGTCATCCTCCGCATAGTCAAAGGTAGAAGGAGTATCGATCCGGACAATGTCTTCTTGGTCTTCCTCGATCGAAGACTCCACGAAGGGAGGTATACGCTCTTCAGGAGAGCTGACGACTTCCTTCTCAATGAGTTCATCCATGTCTCGTTTTGAAGAACTAGCTTTCCTCTTTTTCGTACCCTGTAAATGAAAGGGAACGGAAGTAAAAGACTAAGGATCATTGTACTTGGTAGAATTAATGACAACCTATTTACCTTTTCGGGAGAAAGCTCCTTGGGTCTCTCCGCAGAAAGAGATATTTTGGCCCCAGATTTGGAATCCAGAACTTTTCTCTGCCTTTTTGGCACAGAAGACCCCGCTTCCGTCGAGACACGCCTTTTCAATTGACTACTTGTGGACTCCTCCGGAGGATCTTCCGGCCTAGCCACCGGAATGGCCGTCAGTACTAGAGCAGCCGCCGGTACTGGAGCATCCGACAGGCGATTCGCTTGGGCTCTTATGATCATGAGGTCGGATGCCTCAAGCTGGGTCCTGACGATAAAGCCCGTCTCCCTATCATAACCAGGAGATAGGGTATTCGCCGAGCAATAGAGGTTGACGGCAAAATACATGATATGCGACCAAGGGTGAGAAGGGGGTTTGTAAATTGCACCCCCGTGCATCCAGCGTTGTAATATTGCCAAGCCTGGGCTCCATCCAACAGGCTCTCGATATACCCCAAGCAGGTACTTGGGTTGTCCAGTATCACTTGACTGTAGCCAAATTGACGAGCAAAATGGCTCGGTAAATACGACTCCAGGAAGTAATGGATCCTATTCCGGTATACCAAATGCGAGGGTCGACTGCATTACAGCCAACGAAGTCCCCAATCTGAAAGAATGACAGCATCTTCGCTTGTATCTTCCAACTCCTCGTCAGCCTCAAAGCCAAAAAATATGGGCTAACTTTAGAAATATTCCATCTTTGGAGAAGGGACAAAATCTTCCGACAAACAGGAACACCAGTATGCAGCAACTTTCTTCTGTGATAGCGACGGATAAAGGCATCTCTTGCAGCGTGTCCCTTCTCTATGCTAGGGCTCATTACATTAGGGTGATATAGTACCAACCACCCCATCAAATAGTGATAAGGCAGCTCCACTCGAGAAAAATTATTGCTTCTTTCCTGCATGGATAAGACCTCTGTGGCAAACTCTCGCAGACCTCGTTGCAGGTTACACACCATCGCAGAAAGTAAGGCCAAACAACGACCGAATACCATCTTCACAACATGCATAATAAGGTTCCTGGTCACCTTCTCTACGGAACCTAAACCACCAGGGAGCACATTGTCCCAAAGCCATATCATTAGATAGGCATCTAGCACAGCTTTTGGGGACATCTTGTGCGTGCAATGCCAAAAACAACTATAGATGTTATCAGCTGGCTTTTGGTATTCATTCTCTCGTGGATTCCTCTCGCCTAGTTCCTTCATTTTGCTAATGATTTCATCACATGCGGAACCTTGAGGAGTAGTGTAACTACCTAGATTCCTAATTTCTATTTTGAAAATTTTGAACTAATTTTTGAGTTATAAAATCATTTCATAGATTTGAAATTCTATTTTAGAAAAACAATGTTGTAATTTATAAAATTATTTTAAATTTATTTCTAATCATGATTATTATTATTTAATTAATTATTTTTATTTTAGGATTATTTTATTATTTAATTATTGTAAGCCTACTACGTTTGGACTTGGATTGTGGGCTAGCTATCCTGATTGTCTACCAAGCTTGGGCTTGGATCGTTGGCCTATTGATTTTGGTTTAGAGAATGATTAATTATTTAGTTAGCTAATTGATTGGTTAGCCCTAATTGCTAATTAGTTATTAATTATTATGTTAGTTAGTAATTAGTTAGTAGTTAGTTATGGATTAGTTAGCCTTTTCCACTATAGGTCCTAGATCTATTACGTACATTAGTGCCACTTTAGAGTTGTGGAACACTCCACTCTTTTCCTATAAAATATTAGGGACTTCCAATATTCTATTACAAAATTCCTAAATCTCTCTCACTCTTAATTCCCTACCAGCAGTTTGTCCAGCCGCCGCTCTACCGCATCGCCGCCGGACTCCGGCCGATCTCCGCCATCTCGCCTCTTCCTCAGCCTTCTCTCCTCTCTGTCTACTCCACCACACTTCACGACCACGACCATGCCGCTGCCACTGTAGCCATGTACAACTACCCGGCCCCATTTCCTCATCCACCACCATCGTCTAGGTCACCTCCACACCACCGGACCACCCTACCTAGCTCCATCCTAGCACACCCTCCGATCAACTCCACTTTCGGCCATCTCGACCATCCTTCGGCTGATACCCAACTGACTCTACCCCGATCGCCGGCCGACCCGCACCTTCATCATGAACCACCACTTTGACTCACCAGAACCACCTTGTCTCTCCTCCCCGCTCCCTCAACTCCACTACCACTACTAAGCAACACACCTGTCTCCATCAACACACTAGCCATCGCCACCCGACCTCGAGTCCACAGCCATCACCATCATAGCACCCCGCTCGATCACCCCTTCGCCCAACTCCGGCGGATACAACACTACCCTCCCCACCGATCCAACTGACCACCATAATCACTCTGATACCCAATGCCACCAGATCCACCAGTCCTACTCCACCACTACTCAACCTCCACCATCATCGCTTGTGCCACTGCCCCGATCCCTGTCCAAACACAACCACCCATAATGAAACCTACCGCCACTCACCTGAGAGTCGCCGACGCCGCCTCGTCGGTGTCAGTTCAGCCGCGCCATCCACAAGCTCCGCTGTCGTCAGATCTGAGCTATGCCCTCTCGTGCGCTCTCTCCAACCCCGATGATGAACTCCTCTGTGTATTCCCGCGCCCTATCGTGCCAGGCATGACTCCCCATTGTCAGATTCGGGAGTCACTATACCGTCCTCGTCCTTCAGCATTTGCTGCATCCCCGCCGAGCCGAGCCAAGGCCGGGTCTATGTCGCATTGGACGTTGCACCGTCGGCCGCCCAGTTTCCATGCCGACGAGCTGCACCTCCGTCCGGATCCTTTCTCTAGTGAGCTCTCCATCAGTCCCCTCATCCTTCTTCCTCAATCTCTCACTCGACTCCTCCTTTCTCTTTCTTCTTTTCTCTGTGGTTATTTTTGAGTCGGCTGTTATTTTCTCTCTCCCCAGTGAGAGAGGAACTGTAGGGTTTAAACCCTATCTGTTGTGGGCCGGGCTTTAAGCCAATTTGCAGTGTATGGGATTTTTGGTAATTGTTGGGTTTCCAGCCGATTTTAAATGTTGATGTTCTTTAGGGTTGCTGTTGGGCTAGGCTCCAAGCCTAAACAAGTAATTTATTTTTTTATTATAATTTCGTGGGCTGTTGGTTTCCAACTTACTACAGTTTAATTTAATTTTGTTGGTTAGAACTTTGAGGGCTGGGCTAAACGACCCATTAGTTGTTATACATTGTATTAGTAAAAGGGCTGGGTATACTAGTATAGTATAGGTATAAATGTTTATATATATTTATAATAGTTTACTTCTGTATAATTATTTAGTAATTACTCCTTGTTAAAAATTATTGTTTTTCTAGAATTATTATTATATTTTGTTACTCTAAAAAATAGTATTACTAAAATTATTTTTAAGTTATTATTTCTATAATTATTTTTCTTGCTAGAATTGCCTATATATTTGTATAGTAATATTTCTAGTCTTTATAGATAGTTAGTAATATTATATAACTAGCTAGTTATAGAGATAGCTAGATAATGCCACTGATTAGATTCTAACCTATTCTTGCCCAACTCTAGGTGAAGACTTTGAGACACATTGATTTGCAAGGACAAGGCAAGTACTTCTATGATTTTGATTCATTTACTTCATGTCATGGTATTTTCATATTGGACACGTTGTAACAGGATCAATCATGTGCTTCTTGTTCTGGTACTTATTATGTTCATGATCTTTTACTTGTATCTAGGGGAGGGAAAATACTACAGATATGTGACCAAAGCCCAACCTACGATTCATGTTGATTGCTTAGGTCTCACATCGTGCACGTGAGATTCTAAGTTGTACCATTGCTTGTGCTTATTCATGATCTTTTCTCAGCCGGTCACATATTCTAGTAGCTATTTCAAATTCACATGTCATGAACTTTTGATTACATTTTTCATTCTGGTAGATTATGCATTTATAGTTCATGTTCATCCTGTTTCATTGTTCCTTTACTTGTTCACATGTTGTATTTCTTCATTATTATAGATTGTACTTTGCTCTTTTCCTAAATGGATCGTTGACATATTAGGCCAGGGCATGAGAATTGGATTGGACGACTCCTAGAAGATTCTAGAAGATCAGATGCAAGTATCCTTCTTATGTATTAGATAGTTTCATAAGATAGATGTTTATTACCTCCTTTTAGTTTAGTTGCCGGATTTATCTCCGGATACACTTGTATAAGTTGTACTAAAGATCATATTGGTATTGATATTATTTTAGCACGTGATTAGATGTTGTGATGTGATTTCATGATATCCCTTTAGTTCTTTTAGTACAACTTACTACGTTGAGTCTACCAACGTAGGTTGGGCGTGTCCGACTCGTATTCGATTATTCGAGAGCAGGTCGTGACAAGTAGTGAAGCGAACCTTCTTCGGGTCGCTTTTGTCCTGAGTAAAGACATAATCCCTCTAAACAGTTACATGAGAGGATGCCGTAGTCTTATCCTTTCGCTGATTCACATAATGGTGGCACAATAATTCCTTGAAGACCATTAACATTTGTGGATTCTTTTCTTCCAAAGTGGAGAGCTCCTTACTTGTGAGAACATACTCTTCGTATGACTCAGTCCTCCAAGGGATCTTCAAGACTTCGAATATCTCGTGGGGCGCTAATCCCAGTTCCCATATGGGCGTATTAAATATCCCGGTATAAGAATTATACAGCTCCACGAGGGCCAAAAACATAGGTCGGTTCAGCTCCAGACTAGACTGGGTAGCCTGTATGGCAGATTCCAAACCGATCTCCTTGAGCTCGTCCTTGTACTTGGACATGATCCAAAGTGTTAAATCATCCCTCTTTCGTATGTAATGACACCAACCTTCAACCCAAAATTCCTTCTTCGGGTACGTAATTTTGGCCGCCAACATACGATTGGCAAAAGTTGAAGGACTGAAGGCGAATGTTTTCTTGGGAACTTCGTTGTTTATGCTTCCGGGATGCAGAACCCGCAGAGAGAAGGACGACCCACCTCATAAAAAGGTAATGGTGTCTTTCTGGTCGAAAATGGTATCGATCCTGAAAGACTCCAAAATTGCTCCTCCTCGATATGGGGTAAGGTCCCATTCCATTCTCCTCTTCGAGGCTAAGCAAGTGAAGGCGGTCAACGGTAGTCGACACTCGATCTTCGGCACATAAATACGAAGACCCTTCGCCTCAAAGAACCAGTCTTCCTTGATCTTCAGAAGCTTGGCTTCATAAGGCGCTAGTCTGTCCCCAAATAGAAATTAGGAATTTAGATAAGACTTGGTTTTATTTCTTACAACAAGGATTAGGCCCCTCTCCATCATGGCTTAGAGGAAAGATAGGGGCTGGTCTCTGATCAGCTCCATCCTTTCCAGTGGCTGGTCTAGCAAGATCACAGCCTTGACCAGATTGACCACTTCTTTATTAAAATCTAGACCTATCTGGCAGAGAGATTAGTCGAGCAGAATCTCGTTCAAATGAGGAAAAGTTATAGACACTGCAAAATGACAAAAAGAAAAAAAGAGTTAGCGAACACATGGTCTTTTTGATGAGATGCAAAAAGTCATGCGCAACTTGACAGAGCATCTGAAGTTATGCGCATCAGCGAAAGCCAAAGCTTTGGCGCATCATCAGGGCAGAAGTCCATGCACGTTCGTTGAGTTATATATTAGCGCATCTCCAGGAACAAAAGTCCATGCATGTTGGTAATGTGAAAGCTTCGGCTCATCTCGAAGACCGAACTCCATACACGTCAGCGTAGTGAAGCTTAGGCGCATCTATAAGGTGTAGCTCGATGAGCCATACCCATGCACTTCAGTAGAGTGCTTGGCGCATGTTCCAAGATAGTCGCCCATTCATGCGTTTAAATTATGCACAAAGTGACTGTGTGTTTGAGAAAAACTCTCAACAACGGCCACCTACCTATAACTTCCCGTCGCACGTCAGGGTGAGTTGTATTGTTGACTTGGGGCTCGTCGGCGTTGACTTCAACAGGCTTCTTGCCCTTGCCTTCGCCCTTGCACGCAACAGCATGAGGAGCTTTGGAGGCAATCGTACAGGAATTAGGGTTTCGAGAAAAGAAGAAAAACTCTAAGGAAGAACTTAAAAAATGGAGCAGAAGAGCCTCTCTCTTCTACCTAAGCGCCTATTTATAGGCTTGGGGCCGCACGTAATCCAATAAGACATGATGTCAGTAGTCGATGCTTTGTGTTTCGTGAAGGGGCGGCTTCAAATCTATAAAAAAATTATCATTAATCTGACATAAGAACCGAGGCGTTATCTTTTATCGATTTAAAACAGCATGTGTCAATACGGTCATGCACGAGAATGGACATGCGTCCAAGCAGAGCATGCGCCTAAAGTTTCTACTACCCATGCTTCTTGTTCAAAGTATTCCAAAACTTGTCTAAAGTTTTGATAAATTTGAAGGAGATCTTGTAGAAGCATAGAATTTTAAGCGCGTCAAGAAGCCAAAATTCCTATGCGCCACAAATAGGATGCGCCTAGGCACAAAAAAATGTCAGCAAATCATACAAAGACAGTAAATAAAAATGCATGAAAAGAAGATTTTTATTGATATGGAAATCTATTACATGGCTTTTTATTATATTAAAAGTTTACATCAGCCTTATCTAAACTCTATGGAGGGGCGCATCACTTTGGCATCTCAGCATAGACGCATCTCTTTACTACGAGTGGATCACTTCCTCATCAATGTTTGAAAAAACAAAAAGTGTTTGATTACAAACTGAGAAGAGTGTGTACTAGAGTACAAGTTAATTTCTAGAGAAGTACAACTATAGGAATCAAATCAGAATATGATCACTTTCTCCCTTAGACGATGTGATGTCGAATAAGAAAGCCTTTGGAGAGTGCTACAACAAATGCTTAGGAGATTATTATCATTAGTGATGCTTGTGAAGTGATTTGGAACTCTATTTATAGAGTTTAAAGATAACTGTTAAGTAGTTATCCGGATTGGCGCACACAACAATTGGCGTGCCATTCACCCAGTCGTGCGAACGATTGGTTTAACTGCTTGGATGCGTGGCATTCTATGATGGAGATGCACTTGGTCATGGACGGTATTACGTACATGTTCTTCGAGATTAGCAGCATGTGCGCCACGTCGTCTAACTGCTTCTGGATGATTTGATCGAATAACGCCAACTGTTGGGTGGTGACAGGCGCTAATTGCTGTTTTAGTGCCGTTCAGAATGATTATCTAGTGCCAACTACAAATGACACGAGACAGCTGTTTGATCATTATGACAAATCTGACATATTTGACATAATATCCTCGAACGCCATACATTCGAGATTTGAAAACTGTTTCAGCTTCTCGAGGAAGCTTGCCACATGTCGGCCAGCGCCATCTGATGTCAGCGCCAATTGATGTCACGTGCCTTCTGCTGTCTGGCACCATTTGATTATTTCAGTTCGGGCACCAATTATGAGTAGTGCATGATGATTTTATACTTTTTGAACTTCTACAAGCCCCCTTCAACGTTTTCAAATTTGGAAAACTTCAAAATTTGGAATACTTTGAATAGGAAGCGTCTCTGTGTGATTGGCGCATGGCAGAATCATAACAGTTCCCGTATTTTGGGCACGGATCGCGTTGCTGTTACAAGTAGCTTTAGGCTATAAATGGCCGACCGGAGAGAGAGAAAACACTTTTACTTGAACTCTCTTCTTCTCGAGTCTTCATTTTCTCCAACATTCAAAGCTTCCGATCAATCGTCATGGCCCTGAAGAGAAGCGCCGCCGAGAAAGGAAAGAAAGCGGCCGGAGCTACTTCGCACGTGTCGCCGTTGATGGTGCCACAACACGTCATGCCGTCGGCGAGAGCCGAAGAGGCGAACCCCGCTCTTGAAGGTACAAAAAACTGATCGGAGAAGAAGATCCGACCGCTCACGCCATTCGCGCGTAGAGCGATCAAAGGCCAACATTGACTGCCTCTTTCAGAGTGTTGGTCAATGCTTTGCGCCATCTTCATCCTGTGCCACCTCTTTCAGAGTGTTGGTCGATGCTTTTCGCCATCTGATGGCCTGCACCACCTCTTTCAGAGTGTTGGCTAAACTCAATCACAAATAATGAAGTCTTACGCCATTTGCCATGGCTTAAGCATGATGCGCCATCTGCTGTTACGCACAAATCATGTGCTGACTGACTAATTCACTATCTGATTTGAGCACTATCACTCTGCATACGTAATATTTTTTTAGAGAAAATAATTCTGTTTGTAGAGTTAAAATCACTTGTTTCTTACAATCTTTCATGACACTAACTATTATTTTTTTTACCTTTCTGTAACATATAAAGTGACGCCAAAAGCTAAGATTGCCGTCAAAGAGGAAGTATTGTCTCCTTCTATCAAAAAGGAACCGATGACCATTAAGGAGGAATAACTCCTAAAAATGAAGTTATTGTTAAGGAAGAGATAATTCCAAAAGTCGAGTGGCTATAAAGGAAGAGCCAGCACCAGAAGATAGTGGTATTGGAAGCTCTAGTCAGCCAACTGCTGAAGACCTTGATCAGCTGGATCCTTCATATGAACGATGGTTGAGGGGATGGTTCTTTGCCTATCATGCTCATCCTCGAGGAAATGAATAAAAGCATCTCATCTTCAATATTTCTTGTTTAAATGTAGCTTTCATATACTTTGAGGTGTAGTTTGCTTCCAATATAGTCCATTACTCCTTCTTATAGAGAAATAAATAAAGCATATTTTAGTTTGCTCATTTGTTATCATTTTGTAGATTTACCAACTTTTGCGTATCTGGGTTCTGTAGTAAGTCATTGATACAAATAGTAGACTTCACAGACAAGTCATTGATGTAGATAGTAGAACTCAGAGGTAATGTGGACGTGATGAGTCGTTAATATAGATAGCAGAATTTAGAGGTAATGTAGAATAAATTCATATATCTATTGATTATCCTTGGACCAACTGGGACTCAAGAACATGATATCTTTTAAAACAATTGGATTTCAAAAGATGAAGTTTGTAATTATGTAGTCAATATTGTCAATGATGATAAGATCTAGATAGACTCCGCTGGGGATTCAAAGATTTGAAGTATGTACAATATTTGTTAGAAAATACAGTGCACACTTCAAACATGGTACTTCTTCAGGAATTTGCCATTGATAGGCATCATAGTGATTCGGCCATCCATCCCAGAGAGTTGGTAAGCTCCGTTAGAGAAAAATTTGCTTATAACGTAGGGACTCTCCCATTTTGGTTCGAACTTGCCTTTGCTCATGTGTGTCCTAGTCATAGGACGTTTGACGGTAAGGACTAGCTCGCCTTTTTGAAATGCTCGTACTTTGACTTTATGGTTGAAGGCTTTTGAGATACAGGCTTGATATAACTCGATGTGTTGTTGAGCTAGTTGCCGCTTCTCGTCAAGTGATTCAATCTCCTGAAGTCGAAGACGATCATTATTTTATGTTGTGAGTTCGTTGGCAATAGCAATTCTTAGTGATAGGATCTGAATCTCCAACGGTAGGACAACATTAGCAATTCTGTTGTGAGTTCGTTGGCAATAGCAATAATAATTCTTAGTTATGGGATCTGAATCTCCAATAGTAGGCCCATAAATATTCTCTAATCTTTTTGCTCTAGTTACATTTATTGGTGGAAATGAACTTCTTGAGAAGCTTGATGATCGTTTTATTGAATGCTTTCGCTAAACCGTTAGCTTCAGGATTGTAGGCTGTAGAAGCAACATTGTTGATATGGTTGTCATCACAAAATCGAGTGAACTTCTGGCTAATGAACTGTGGTCCATTATCATGGATGATTCGCTGAAGAACGCCGAATCTGTAAATCACATGATATTTGATGAAGTTGATGACACTGCTTATCTTGAATTCAGCTAAGGGTATAGCTTCGGCCTATTTTGAGAAGTAATCTGTTATAGCTAGGATAAATCGATGTCCTTGAGATGAAGGCGGATTAATAGGACCAATGACATCCATGCCCCAAGCTTCGAAGGGCCATGATGCTGCAGTCGGATACAGAAATTCTGATGGTTGATGAATAAAATCTGCGTGGATTTGTCATGCCCGGCATTTCCTTCAATATTCAATAGCATCTGATACCATGGTTATCAAATAGTATCCCATGCGTCGAATCTAATCTTGTAGCTTAGGACCAGACTGATGTGCACCACAGACACCATCATGAGCTTCACGTAGTATCTGCTTTGCTTCATCTCCTATAAGACAGCGTAGAAGCATACCGTCAAATGATCGCCTGTATAGTATTTTGGAGGTGTGATTGTAGTAGAACTGGAGCGACCAGGTAGAATGTCATATACCGTGAAGTCGATGAAAGGATCTCTCCATTCTTCACTTGTAGTACAAACTTCAACTAAATTGCTGGATTCTAAATGCAAATTATTCCAGATGCAGAATAACTCCCTGTTGGTGATGACGATCATCTGTTGTCTTTTCACAGCAATTGCTAATACTGCTGCTAGATTAGCAAGCGCATCAGCTTCTGTATTGCAAGCTTGGTGTACATGTTCGATGAAGAAGCCTTTGAATGATGTAGCCAATTTGACTGTTGTTTCTTGATATGGAACGAGGTCTTGATGCTGAACTTCATATGCGCCTCTAACCTGATTGACAATCAGTTTAGTGTCTCCGTAGACTTCAAGGTATTCGATATCCAACTGTTTAACTAATTGGAGACCGATAAGTAAAGCATTGTATTAAGCAACATTGTTAGAACACGACTCATCCAAAGAATAAGCTCTCTGAATGGTCAGTCCTCCTGGAGATACCAAAATGATTCCAACTCCAGCGACGATAGTGCCCTTGGGTCCGATTCTAGAGGCACCATCAAAGAATAGACGCCAAGCAAAGATTTCTTCTGAAATCATGTTAGATTCTAGAGTTTCATCAGGAATTTTGTCATTGAGTTTAGATGTCTCAAGGATCAGATGAGCAGCCAAGAAGTAGGCTAGGGTTTGACCCTTAACAGATTTTTATGGGACATAGACCATGTCATACTGTGCTAGCAATATGTCCCATGTAGCGAGTCTGGAATTGAGTGTACTGGGTTTCTTCATCAAGACTCGAAGAGGGTTAACTCTGGAGATGACATGAATGGTCTGACCCATAATATAATAAAGTTTTCTGGACAACGAACATCAAAGCTAAACATTCTTTTTCTACCAGGCTGTTCAGCACCGATCATCGTACGACTGAGATAATAGATGGCTTGCTCATAACCTTCTTTGTTCTTTTGTGCTAGTAAGGCACTCAGAGAATGATCCAATGCTCTAACATACATCAGAAAGGGCATTCCTGTGATTGGAGGCACTAGGACTGGAGGGTTCATCAAGTATCACTTTATGTCTTCAATTGCCTGCTGGCATTCGTCCGTCCAAACGAAAGCACACATTTCTTAATTAGTTGAGTGAACGGTCTACAACGTCCATAGAGATTTGAAATGAATCTCCTAATGTACATAAGGTGTCTCTGGAATCTTCATAGCGCTTTTAGGTTATGTGTAGGACGCATCTCTTGAATGACTTTGACTTTCTCGGGGTCAACGTGTATACCCTTGGAGGTAATAACGAATTCAAAGAATTTGCCACTAGAGACTCCCAGGAATGACTTGGTTGGATTCATCTTAAGTTGATGCCGGCGCATTAGATTGAAGATAGTTCTTAAGTCTTGGATGTGATCTTCCTTTAGATGACTTTTGACAGCAATAGCGTCGACATAGCATTCAACTGTCTTCTGTAAATGTTTACGAAAAATGGTACTCATGCCCCGCTGACAGGTTGCACCAGCGTTTTTAAGACAAAACGGCATGACTGTGTAGAAATAGACCCCTAGAGGAGTACAGAAAGATGTATGTTTTCATCTTCGGTGTTCATCCTGATCTGATTGTATCCGAAAAACCCGTCCATGAAAGACATCCGATCGAACCCGTAAGTGTTGTTGATCATGACATTAGTGATCGTAAGAGGAACTTCATCCTTAGGACAAGCTTCATTAAGGTCTCTAAAGTGTGTGCAGACTTGGACCTTTCCTACTTTCTTTATAACTGGGACGACATTAGCCACCCAGTCGGGATGTTGTTCTTCTCTGATAAAGCTGCGAGTGATGAGCTTCTTGACTTCAGCTTTTATAGTGTCCATCATATCAGGTCGGAACTGACGCTATTGTTGTTTAACTGGCCTCACATTTGGCAGAATATTGAGCTTATGAGTAGCGATCTAAGGATCTAATCCCGACATATCCTCATAGCTCCAGGCGAATACGTCAATGTGTTTTCGAATGAGCTGGATTAGTTCTTGTTTATCAGCTACAGGAAGACTTTTGCTGATAAAGATTGGCCTTGGAGAAGCTTCGTCTCCGACATCGACCTAGACAAATTGATCTTTGGTAGGTAGTTTGCGTTGCTCGAAGCAAAGTTCCCATTGAGTATTCTTTCTTTGTGCCCAAGGATCAGATTCAGGAGCTTCAGCAAAGTCGTCGTCGTCTTCTGAGAACTCGGCGGTCACCATATTGGAAGATAAAGTCACCCGATGGACGTGACCTATGCTGGTGTCCGAATCCTATGAGGCAGAGTCAGAAGAATTAGATCACTTTTCTTTGTCAGACTCAGAAGCATCTAGGGTCATGATCGGCGAGGTGTAGCCTAACCCATGCTTTGTTCTGTTGTAATATTGTAGCGACTTTTCTTTTGGAGCAGGTATACAAATATGAGTTTGCCTTCCCCTACCACCATTGAGGCTGGTTTTGAAGTTGTAGCCCATATTTTGGATGATGTTCTTTGATGGTTGACTTTAACGACGTAGTTGAAGTCGCCCATTATCGTCATTTTCAGCAACGCTATCGTATGTAGCCTTTTAATCCAATCCTTTGCTGAAGAGAACAGGATGTTCATTTTTCTTCCGGAAGAGAACCAAAAAGTATGAATCTTGTACTGATTCCATTGATACTTCGTCTTGAAGATGTTGAACTACCCCTAATGTAAGGGGTTTGAAGTTATCCAAGATTTTTAGATAACGTCGAGTATAGTAATTGACATCGGTATACTGCAAAGGAGATGCTACTTTATTAATAATTACATCATCATTTACAACAGTACTCTTGATCTTAGCCGATGGCTTGCTAAGATTGATAACAAGAGATGGGGAAGGAGAATGAGAAGGATTGTTACGACGAATGTCGATAACAAGAGGCTCAGAAGAGGTGAGCTCTCTATGCTTCGTCTTTTCAGTAAGAGGATGCTTAACAGAAGGAGAAAGATTGATGGTCAGCATTTGAGAAGACGATGGATGAGAAGTGCGTCCTTTGATCGGAATCACTAGGACAGCATCCGGACTTTCTTTTTGGTCTTCTTCGATGTCCTTGGCCAGTACCACTTTCATGAACTCTTCTTTGCACATTCTGGAGTCTGTAAAATATGCTTCGATGCCTCGAAAGGGGTTAAGATCAGCCACTTCTTTGTGGACTTCTCCGTTGTCATCCACATATTTGAAGCATTAATGGAGAGTGGATGGCTCGATGTTATGTTCATGCAACCACGATCTTCCCAATAAGACGTTGTAGGAGATGTGATTGTCAATCCCATAGAAAGTGACCTTCGTACGGAGATGGCCTATTTAGACTTTTAGGTGGATATTCCCCAACGGTTTGTTTCTTCCGGAATTGAACCCCAGAATAGTCATGATTGTTGTAGAGAGATTATGAACGAAGATCTTCAGCGCATCCAATAGAGTTTTCGGCATAATACTGAGTGCATATCCTGGGTCGACTAAAATGCGATCGACCTTCATGGTGTCGATATATCCCGTATAGTAGAGAGATTGGTCATGTCAATTATCCTTTAGAAGCATATCATCTTGAGTGAAGGTGATATTGGGGATCAGCTTCATCACGCTTGGCAATGAGAACATGCCATCGGTTCCTTGTCTGGTTTTTTAAGATGGGCCAGACAAGCATTTGCTAGCATTAAAGCTTCACTTAACGTCTCTCGGGTTTCCCTTGAGAGATGCAGGAGTTCAAAAATCGATAACCTTGCCAGAGTATTGGCTAGTTGAGCCAAGATGTCAAAGTTATACGACTTTTTAAGTCCAAGAGGCAGAGTTTTCTTTAATATTTTATCGAAGCGAATTGGTTGTTTGCCTTTGTCAGTCGCTGTTGGTTTGGGAGGAACTGGTTTTGCTTGAGATGATAACGTCGAAGGATCGTTAACGACATATGGAGAAGATCCTGAAGGGGCATTAGAGACTGGAGGAGGAGTGGTTGCATTCTTTTGTCCATCTGGATAGTCTCTAAGATAGAGCCTCCCAGATCGGGTATCGATCATGGCTTCTTCTTCCGGTACTGGTGCAAAGGACACCATGTTACTCATCATAGTCTTTCCTCTGGAAGACTTTTTTTGAAAACATGACTGATTTGTCCAGAATCCCAGTCCAATACGGGACTGATTGTGTTGAAGACGTAGAGAAAGAGGTATATGAGACCCTTTTCCCATCATTTAAGCCAGGGGCTTTCTGTTGATCATGTTCCATCTTTGTCATCAGTTCACGGGATTGTTGAGGAATGCTGGCCGGTAATTAATTTTCGGCTTTGGTGTCACTACTTCGGCAGATATAGACGAAGTTGCCGCTGGAATGAAGGTAGCATACAAAGGTGGAAAATGATCACCCAGTGATGTCATATGACACGACTTATATTTGGTAGCCTTTCTTGACTTCGTAGGGGAAACAGATGTCTTTGACTCAAAGTCAGCAACCAAATTGGGGTGAATTAACATGATCACCCCTTTATCGGTTGACAAGGATACGAGACCATCACTCGTGTTGGTGGAAGATTGACGATCTCCAGAGTAGCTTTTGGAATAGGGATGACCCCATCTTGCACAAGTTGAGCAGGAAGGTCGCCAAATTATAGAGAGACGATGTTGGCAGTCACCGTTTTTTTATCTTACTGAAGGGTAATTGCCTTGGCGTTGATCAGTTCCTGGATCTTCCCTTTAAGTACGTAGCATGCCCTAGTCGGATGTCCTAAGAACATGTGGTAGACACAGTATTTAGGATTGTTAGTCTTACCTACTTCATCTGGTTATTTTGCTTTGAACAGTTGAAGTTTGTTGCTCTTGATCAAACAATCGAATATGCTCATGATGTCGTCCTCGTCAAAGGAATATTCCTCCTTAGGACGTGGTGCTTACTGCGGGGGTGCCGTCGTGGTAGGCGTTGACTAACCAACATTGATGGTAAAGCTTCTTTGCCTTTTACATTGATAGCTAAAGCTTCTTTACCTTTGCGGTTGTTCTGATGACCGCCGTTGTTGGTTGCAGAATGTTCATCTTTTTTAAGTTTAGGCATCTGGATGCCTAGTTGTTTAAACTTGTCAGCACTGTCTTCAGCTGCCCTGGCACTTATTATGAAGGAGGCCCAATCTTGTAATTGCATGGGTCCAGTACACATGCTGACTATAGGTAACAAGTTTGATTTGCATGTCCATCTGGAGTACCCAAAGGCATTTTGAGTGCCTCACGAAGGAAGCGATCGATGAAACGTTCAACAATTTTATTAGGTTGTTGTTTGATTTTGATGAGGGCTGACATGGTCATGTCTTTTATTCCCTCATAGAATCGTTCTAGGAATATTTGCTTGAATCCTGCGAAAGATAATATGGAACCATCTGGCAAACTACGATACTAGTCACACTACCAAAATTTTACATATTAGCGACGCAAAGAAACGTCGCTAATACGAAGAAAGACGTCGCTAAAACAGCTCAACGACGTTTTCTGCGTCGTTTTTACGCTTGTCGCATTTACGCAAGTCGCTATCAAGGAAAATGTCATAAAATGTCGACTGTCGACGTTGACCGACTCCATGTCGGTAAATTAGCGACGTACGTGCAGTCGATAAAAGTCGGCTGATTAAGCGACGTATAAACGTCGTTGGATAACGTCGGCGTATTAAGCGACGTATATGCAGTCGGTAAACGTCGGTAGACATAAGCAGATGTTAGCGACGTTTAGCATCATTTTGTGACTGCTTTCTATAATAAATTTCTGCAGATTTTAGCATCGTTTTGCGACGTCTTTGTAGTCGCTATTCAACGTCGCTAAATGTCGCTAAAATCTGCAAAAAAAGAAAAAATAGGTAACAGAATGACATATTCTGCTAGTGTAGTATCCCTAAAGTTTAATGATAAACATTTAATATAAATAGACCCGGAGCAACCCTCCATTGAATTCCCTAGGTTCGTTGACCCCATTGGTGGAACACTCAACACCGGTAACACATACAGTTGAAACGAACAATAAAATAAATTATGATAAAAATTGATAGTACATTACACAACCAATATCCAATGACTACACAACCAAGTCTGATATATACATATAAATATCCACGGAGATAGCCTACACAGACAATCAAATAATGAGATAAGTCTACACAAACCCAATATCATGGGGTGAACACAGAAACAAACGCTCTACACAAACAAAAAATAAACAGTCCTAACTAGGACTTTTGGGAATCTGGAGTAGGAGGGGCACCGACGTGCCTAAGGGATAAGAACAGCTCATACTTCTCCCGTGAAATTGATATCGATGTAGGTGGAGTCGATGACGTTGAAGGAGGCAGTGACATCTGTGATGATGAAGGAGCACCGAAGGACGTATCTGCTCCAACGCTGCTAGTCGCTGGTTGTATGAATCTATGGTAGATAACGACCTCGTACCACTATCAACCATCGAATCCTGCATCAACGTCAGCCTCTCGCCCATGGACAGTTGTGATGCATGCAGCTCCGTCACGCAAAACTTTGTCGACGCTCCAAGATCAGTGACGCCATGCTCTGTCCTCTCAGTCATATCCCTGAGCTCCATGATGCTCCGGTCGAGTGCATCCAATCGTGCTAGGAGCGTAGCATCGTCCGTATGTTGCTGCTCATGGATCCGTCGCAGCATCTCGTCACGGACATGAAATAACATGTAGGCAACTCTAGAGGGGAGTGAATAGAGTTTGTATCGATAATCACCAATTAAAAAAAACTCTATATCAAGTCAACAGAACAACTATTAAGAGATTAAGTAATCAGAGATTAATACGGAAATAAATAGAGATCATGAGAAGCATACGCAGACACAACAATTTTTAACCTGGTTTCCCTCGTGAAGGACTAGTCCAGGCCTGAGAACTCTAGCTCAGGACTAAAATCTACTATTTGTGAAATAGTGTACAACCACGTGCCTTTACTCAGAAGAGCACGCCAACTTCTTACAAACACGAGCCTTTGAAGCGCTCGCAACTTTAACTTCACAGTGACGGAACTTAGAATTTTTCAAGTGACTTCTTTTCAACTCTTGCACAAAAACTTCTAGCTAAATCGCACTTGAGCACCTTGGGGCTTAGGAAGTTTTGTGGCTAGTAGATTGGAAGAGTAAGGCTTAGGTAGTATAAGTCTTAGATGATTGAGAGTGAGAGATAGAAAGATGATATGAAATGAAAGAAATTAAGCCTTATTTATACTACCCTGGCGAGGCAGAGTTCGGTCCGAATTCTGTCCAAAATATTCAAAAATTTGGCCGTTGGACAACTGGCAATGAGCATACCCTAAAAATCAGCTCCTGGAATTAAGGGGACAGAGTTTGGCCCGAACTCTGTGTGGGGGTAGAGTTCGGTCCGAACTCTGCTTCTTTGGGGACAGAATGTTTATGGGCTGATTTTGGGCTTTGACAGTTTGGTTTGGTTCATGAATTGGTTTGTTTGTATGGTAGAGCTTGAAGAGATATGTCTAGGGTTTGAGATGACATAGTGCGACTCAACGTACACATTCTCTTAGACTCAATAATTTAAAGATTACAGACTTGGAACAAATAGGAAAACTAAGAGCCCTTTTATGACGCCTATCTTATGATATTTGAGCAGACCTGAAGACATCTTTTTCTTTGATAGCAGACGTCCACAGATAAACAGATCTGGAGGGTCGCTAGGCGGTTCAGAGAAATCTTTTTGTATGACGTCGTCTTTTGGTCCATCATTAATTCTTCATTGCCTATGTCCTAGTTTGATCATGTTTGATCATGCTTACTACATGTCTACAAATACATGTTAGGCGAGCAAAATATGTTACAGTACGATAAAAGCATGGCAATATGATATAGGACAATTAGGACAATGCTAAGTTTAAGTAGCAACATGATAGTGAGTATATGAATATTAGTGACATCATTATGTTAAACTTAATTGATTAGCCATATTCAAAAACACGATATATTTGTTGGGCTAACAGGATAGACGCAACCATCTCATAGACTCGGGCAGACTCCTGTGAGGGCTGTGGACCATACACACTAGCAGCGGAGGCCTTAGAGGACTATGTCATAACTAGGGTGCCATAGGATCCCATACCGTAGTACGTACCCCTATGGAGACCACCAGCGGTGGTCACCCATAGCTCGTCCGCCGACGGAGCTTGAGCGGGCTGCGAGGAAGTACCGGCCTCTCCCGCTATAGGTGCACTATCGGCCGCTCACTCTTGAAGCTTAAGATAGTCGGCCTAGAAAGTATGGATACTCTATAATTTCTAATATCTAATGTACTTATTTGTCACGACCCGCTCTCGAATAATCGGACATGAGTCGGACACGCCCAGCATTCGTCGTTAGACACGACGAAGTAAGCTGTACCAAGCTAGGGAAAACTAACCAGATAAACATGAAAGTATAGAAACACAGCATCTAAAAATGTATTCCAGAATGATCACCATAATCTAAAATTCTATGTATATAAATGTACAAGTCATCAAGAATGAAATGTACATGAATTCTAAAGACATTATCTATGTGTAAAGCTAACAGTCTAAACCTAAAACCTCAAGCTAAGCCTCATCCTGCTCAGCTAAATCCTGGGCTCTGGCCTATAGAATAGAACAATGTCCTGCAAGCATACCTGCAACATATCCTATTCAGGAGCGGAGTAAAGTACAGTTCTAGGTAATGAACAAGACATCATGATATGAAAGTACAAGGGAACATGGTAGGTAAAGTACAGGAAAGAACATGGTGTAGAAGCACATGAAAGAACATGGTATGCAAGAACATGAAAGTACATGAAATGTAAGAACATGAAAGAACATGGTATCTCAGGAATCACAAGAACTAAGTACATGATATATCTCCTGAATATGTATGTACAATATTTGAAATATAACTAAGTATGTGACCGGCTAGGGGTAAGCACATGAAAGCACATGAAAGCACATGAATGGTACGGCTTAGGACCCGCGTGCACGATGCGAGGTCTAAGTTAAACACACCTGAATTGTTTCTTGGGTTTGGTCACATAAATAGTCTATTTTCCCACCCCAGGTACAAGTAATAAGAACAAAAAACATGAGCACCGGAAAGTACATGACGTGTTGTAATGTGTCAATCAAGAAAGCATAGGATATAATGAAATGCACAAGACCATAAAATGTACTTGCCTTGCTCCAGGAAAGTATGGTGAAGATCGGGGCTAGATGTTCTCATGTATTTTAAATGGTACAAGTTGGTTAATTTCTAATCAACTAGTACCTAGCAAGTTTGTCTTATCTATTTACCTATTAGTCCAACATTCAATTTACAGACATTACTAAGCTATACCCAGAGTATATTAACATTTTATTCATATATTAACATTGTATTCAAAATATTTGCATAGAGTCTAAAATAATTAAGTATAACTATTCAACATAGATTAAACAAAACCTACTTACTATTTCCTGTAGAGAATAACTATTCAACATAGATTAAACAAAACCTAGAAAGTATGGATACTCTATAATTTCTAATATCTAATGTACTTATTATTACTAACTACATGAATATTTATTTGCATGCATATTTACTAAGTTACATTAAAATTAACACGAAGTATTAAAATTAATAAATAGTATTGTAATACTTACATAGGTCTGCTCGGCCCTCTCGTCAATAAGCTTCCCACCCTTCCGATGGGTGGCCAGGAAGACGGTCACCATGTTGGCGTCACCACCCTTCCTTACCTGTTAAAAATATATTATTTAGTACTATTTATGAAATTAATCGAACTTACATTAAAATAATATTTCTGAAATAAAAAACACACCAAACGACGGAAATATTCCGTCATCGGGATCGACCCACTGCACCACTTGGAGGCCTTTTGCCTAGCCACCTTAGCCTTCTCAGACCTTTCCTTGTATCGAGGCGCGTCGAACCTAGCCTTTATCGCATTCTACTGATCAAGGGTGATCCAACCTTGGATCAACTTTCCGACGCGATCATGAGCCTTCAGGTCATTAATAGCATCACGGATCATCTTGGCAGCGATGGTAGGAAACATCCCCTCGATCAACTCGGCCCGATGCGGTGGATATAAATATGTTTGCTCGAAGAAACAATTTAGTCAGTTATATAATATACATAAATAAGATGATTAATATTAGAACCATAAATACTTTTACCTTGAACTGCGCAAACCAGAAGTTCTTTCTATCCTCCGGTGCATCAGAGTAGTTTATCCAGGGGCCACCATAATTGTACCTCAGAAAATGGCCTAGGCGTCTCTCTACCGACGGGGGACGATATCTATACAATGGTAATTACATTCATAAAAAATGAATTTACTATGAATAAAGAAATAAATGATATATATGATAAACCAAAATACTTACTTTGTACCGTTGGCCCAGATCTCTGTCCTCGTCTCCTCCAGAGGTGCTCATAGATCATCTGCCTGATACTGGTCCGGCGTCGGCTCAGCCTCCTCCATATGCTCATCTGTCTCCATCGTTGTATCAGTAGGATGAATGCTAGACAAAGGAGCAGTGTCATCATGAGGAACTGTAGATGAGGGAGCGGTATCAGGCCTAGAAATACTTGTCCCAGGATATATTCCATGTAACGTCGTTGCAGGAGGAGGTACTGATCGATATACTGGAGTATTCGACGATGAGGATCCAAAGCCAGTACCAGTAGGAAGTACCGGACAAGAACCTCATCCCCAACCTCGGGACCTGCCGAATGCTCCGTGTCGTCCTGTTATACCTGATAACAACATATGATGATACAACAAATAACAGAGACTAGATAATAACTAAATATATTCTACAGTCAGAAATATGAAAGTATATTCTACAAGAAATATCTAAGTATATTCTGTAGTCAGAAATATGAAAGTACATTCTATAAGAAATATCTAAATCCAGATAGTACTTCTATAAGAAACATCTTAAGTTCAGATAGTACATTCTACAAAAACATCGAAGTCCAAATAATAACCAAGACTAGATAATAACCAAGTCTACTTAATAAGAAAATAAATGTACATCTCTCTCAATGATCTTCAGAATATTCATCTTGTTCATCTTACTCGACCTCATCTTCCTCTTCCTCTTCACTTTCATCTTCGCCTTCCTCTTCAGATAATTCTACCTCTTTTACGTTATTAGTCGTGCAATGAGTAACTTCCATGGAGTCCATATCAAAAATATTTGTTATAGGAGGTAGCTTGTTCTCCTGATAATCTTTTTCGTCAACGTCAAAGGTATCTCTAGCTTTAGTCTTGCATACTACCAACCATTCCGACCTCATAGTTTCCTCTCTCGGATAAGCTGTAAAGTACACGAGATGAGCCTGAGTTGATAGGACAAATAGTTTGTAGCCTTGATATCTACGCTTGTAGTTTATATCCACAAGACCAAGCTTGTCAATTTTCCAACCTTAATTTTCTATCGGATCGAACCATTCACACTTGAACAACACGATCTTAGTAGGTTCTGTGCCATAATTATATGTCAACTCCACAATCTCTCACAAGATGCCAAAAAAATTATTGCCTGGATCGACGTCTTTGTAGTTCGAAGATTTGATACACAAACAACTATTTTTTGTGGAATCAAGATCCAGAAAGCTGTCTCTGATTGGAGCATTTGCTGACTTGAAGCTAAAACCATTAACACAGTAACTTGGCCATATTTTAACAACAGTAATTGGTCCCTTGGCAAGGGTTCTAATTGATTCAATCTCGGATGAAATTAAATGATCGACCTGAATACCAAAGAAGCGATAGTAAGTTATTTATAGCGCAGTTGCATTAGAAGGGATCAGTAATTACCGAGCTGCTTACATATGTACTCAACCAGGAAGAAAAAATTATGTCTCATTTTTGTTCTAATGCTTCGTCTGTTATGTAGGGTCTAACCGACCTCAACTCATTATTATATGTGTTAAAAAATAATGAAGCAACTGCCGATTAGTACTATAATATTAGCTTATACTATTACATTGAGATGATGTAAACTCATCATTAATTACTTACCCCTCTAGCTTCACCACTTCATCCTCATCGCAATTGAGTAATATATACAACTGAGCAGCCCTTAGCTCTTCGTCATTCAAATATCTCTTCTTTATTTTCTCCGAAGGCTTTTCGAACGCATTGAATACTTTCAGTATTCCATCATTAGATTCTTGATATCCGTCGTCGTTTCCAGGAGCTCTCGTTCTATTCGTAGAAATATGAGGTTTGAAATACGTCGAGCAGAAGTTTGTAATCACCTCGAGAACATAGGCTTCATAAATAGAACCTTCGACCCGAGCCTTATTTTTTACCTTTCTCTTTAGGTGGTTCAAATGCCACTCAAACGGGTACATCCACCGATAACCGACCGGCCCACCAACACGTGCCTCATAGGAAAGATGAATTAGAAAATGCTCCATGGAGTCGAAGAATCCAGGAGGAAACACCTTCTCGAGCTTGCACAGTGTTACTGCAATATCGTTTTCTTGCTTTTCTAAATGATCGACGAGCAACTTAGTAGAACAAAGATCTCTGAAGAATATGCTAAGCTCAGTTAATGGATCCCAAACAACCTGGGATAAGAATTCTTGAAATATAATCAGAATTAATCTCTCCATGAATACGTGACAATCATGGCTCTTCATACCTGTCAGTTTGTTCTCCTTGAGGTCGACGCATCTTCTCAAGTTTGAAACGTACCTGTATGGAAATTTTAGGCCTTGAATCCACCTACAAAGTCTCACTTCATCCTCCTTCTCCAATGAGAAAATTGCCTTAGGCAGCTTCAACTTCCTATTCCCCTCCCTTATCAAATGTAATGCAGGACGTCTACATATTTCTTCCAAGTCCAATCTAGCATTTGGATTGTCTTTCATCTTCCCCTTTACGTCCATTAGAGAATTAATTATGTTGTCAAATACATTCTTCTCGATATATATGATATCAAGATTATGTCTAATCAGATTGTGCTCCAATATGGCAGATCCTAGAATATACTCATCTTCTTTCAGTTATGAGTGCGACCAAATCCGTCACACTTGTAGCTCTTAGCAGGATCTTCAATAGCTCTTGGTAAATCTTTTACCTCTTTCCATATCGTGTATCCGGGCCACCTTGGCGGTGGATTAGCCTTCTCCATAACGCCGGCACGAAAAGCATTCATGTTCCTCCGGTACGGATGATCCTTCAGCAGAAATTGTCGATGACGATCGAAGAAGCACGGTTTGCCTTCGTATTTTAAACAGAAAGCCTTAGTGCGGTCCATATAATACGACATGAATGACGACCATAAGTGCTCCATCCATATAACATTCCATAGGCCAGAAAGTCATTGATGTTCAACATAAGTGCTGCTCGCATCTAGAAATTCTGCTTTCTAGAAATATCGTACGTGTCGGAACCTACTTCCCACAGCAGATTCAACTCATCAATCAATGGCTGTAAATACACATCGATGTTTCTCTTCGGATTGTTCGAACCTGGGATAATAACGATGAGGAACATATACGGAGTCTTCATGCACATCCAAGGCGGTAGATTGTATGGAGTGACGATCACAGGCCAACACGAATACTGGGAGACCAAAAGTTCGAATGGGTAAAACCGTTGGAGTAGAGCCCCAATCTGACATTACGTAGATCAGGAACAAAATCTGGATACTCTTGATCAAAGTGCTTCCATGCTTCTCCATCAGATGGGTGATCCAACACTCCTTCGATCTGTTCCCGCCTATGCCAACTCATGTTTTCTGCAGTCTCCTTCACCCTAAACAACCGCTGCAATCGTGGCGTCAACGACAAGTAGTGCATCGAATCGGTAGGCTTTCTTGCACCGATAGACCTTCTACTAACATTGCTTTTGTAGCGATCAGCACCACAAAATCTGCAGGCGTCTTTATCCTTGTCGTTATTGTAGTACAACATGCACCTGTTGCGACATGCATCAATTTTTTCGTATCCTATCCAGAGCGATCTCACCATCCTCTTAGACCGGTAGAAGTCTTTAGGCAACTTAGCACCCTCAGGCAAGATCTCTATAATCAACTCCATCAGTCGATTGTAGCAATCTTGTGACATGTTAAAATCGGACTTGATGCTCAATAATCTTCTAACCACCTCCAACCGCGAATGATCCTCACAACTAGGACATAATAAAGTCCTTGCATTCTCTAGCAACTCTATGAACTTTACAGCATCGGCATTCGGTACCTCCTCGGCTGCATCATGATTGTCCGAATCGAAACTAGGCCCCGTCACATCAAAAACTATGTTCATCAACCCATCGTTGTAAGCAGTATGGTTGTGGACATCCATATAAGGCTCTGACTCCGATGCTGAAGACACAAGTTCTTCATATGCGGTCCACTTATAGTAATTCGGCGTGAAACCCTTTGAGTACAAATGATATGTTACTTTCACTTCTGGATGATATTTCAAGTTACGACATCTCACACACGGACACTTAATTTGGTGCTGTCTATGTACTGAGGGAATGCCTTGGGGAACTGCAGGAACTGCTGTACACCCTCTATGAATTCATCCCGTATACCGTACATGTCATCAAGATGACGATTGTACATCCATAAAAGATTCCGTAGGTAGTAATTCATATCCATTTGAAGATAATTCTGCAACGAGAGATACACTTATTCGATTATATTATCCAAATAGATGCATAGACACATGAGTATTAAATGAGTGTCGTAATGTGTTCAATGTCAGCCCTTCTCTTCGAAGAAAGTTTACTTCTGTAAGCCTTTTAAGGCTTTCAGAGTTCTACCGGATTTCCAAAAAATAATAAAAAAAGCTAAGTATTATAATTTTCTTTTCTAGGATTTTTCGTTCTTTATTTTTTTTTACTATTTCTTAATCCTTTCAGTATTTGTCTTTTCTTCTATTTTTTTAGTAATCGGTAGAACTTTAAAGCCTCAAAAAGGTTTACATATGTAAACTTACTTTTTTAGAGAAGGGTTGACATGGACACTTTACTTCGGGCTGACACGGACACTTTACTTCTAAAATATCTTATATACTACTAGGATACTCACTCTATACACTCTATGTACTACGATATACCAATCGTACCTACACTTCTAGGATACTCTATACACTGTAGGTACTAGGATACTCCTTAGTATATTAGATATCAAAATCACTTAGTAGGACATAAATATGAGTGTACATTTCATATAAGAATGCTATCAATTAAAGAGTCATTTTCGTGTCCGTGTATATATATGGTTGGTAAGGTTGAGTTAGTATCATATATAGGTAGCATAGACACATGCTCTGTCCTGCATTGTATGCATTAGATTCGAATGTGAGTGTGAGAACTACTATCACACATTTTTCACTTGAATTCCTATATGTTTAGTCTTGATACTGACCTCATATCAGACATTTGGCATTAGTGGTATCAGAGTTCCTAAATTTATTGAGTATTCAGATCTTGTATGCATATTAGTTTATGCTACCTTTTTTTTAGTTCAGATTCATTAACATGATGATGTTAGTCTTCATTTTGAACTGTCCAATGTCTTCCTTGTCCAATCTTCCTATAACATATTCAATCTAATGCCATTTAGTAACAATAAGTTGGTGGAAGGGTTTAAAGGCATGTTAGTTAAGGAAGGGGGTTTAATTGATATTGTGGAAGCATTGGTATCAGGTACTACATAGGATGGGTATAAATTAGTTAGATGAGGATGGGATCTAGCCTCACTATAGGAAGTTAAGAGAGCTCCTGTAGAGAGCAGATTGGATTAAGGACAGGGGATGCCCTGGACTAGAGTACAGGGCACTTGCAACATGCCTTAGCACTTGGCTTGCTTGTGCAGCAATAGCAAGTACAAGCAACATTAACAGCTGCAGTAGCTTGCTTTTCTGGTATTTGGGACATGGGATATCCTCTGGTCAGTTGTGAGGGAAATGTGAGTGTGTATCCTTAGCAGGATGTTATCAGTTGAAGAGTCATTTCTGTGTCCGTGTGTACGACTCTCCTTGAAAGCTATCTTATTTGGTAGTAGACTACATTTAAGTATACTAATGTTTTTCTTACCTTCGAAATAATTACTTTATTGACAATATTGTGTACGAATGTAATTTGATATTAACTTTGGTAATATAATTAATGAATAACAAAAATGTATCGTGTCAGTGTATCGTGTCAGTGTCAGTATACGAATATAAAATAGTATATCATGTTAGTGTATCTTGTCATATGCGGGCCTGTGTCGTGTCTAAACTCAGATAGAATATAGGGTTAGGATTTACCAATTCTTGGGGTTTGTCAAAAGGAGGAGGAGGATGGCGTAGGTGGTTGAGGAGGAGCTCGCGGAGGGGGGACGGTGGAGGAGGAGCCCGCAGAAGAGGGGGAGCTCACGGTGGAGGAGGATCCTGGAGGAGGGGGAGCTCACGGAGGGAGGATCGGTCGAGGGGGAGAGACGGTCGAGGGAGGAGCGGCGGTCGAGAGGGGGAGCGGCGGTCGAGGGGGGAGCGACGGTCGAAAGAAGGGAAAAATTTTGGGGTAAAAATTTTAGATTTGGGATAAGGCAGGTCACGTGTATATTAAACAGTTAGCAACGTCAATTGATTGACGTCGCTGAACGTCGCAAATATTAAAAAGTATGGTGACGTTCAGCGACGTTTAGTGACTTCTTAGCACCAATAAGTTAATTATAGTCGCTAAACGTCGCGGAATGTCGCTATTTTTTAGTCAACGACATTTAGCGACATATAAATTTTATGTCGCTAATATCAGAAATATTAGTGACGTCTTGACAATGTGTCGCTAATTGCGTCACAGATTTGACTTATTTTGGTAGTGTCATAGGTCGCACCCGCCAAGCACCCAACGAATACCCTAGAAAGTAGAGCATCGTTCGGTTAGAGTTGATCAGTCATTACCTCGAAGTGATTGAGATACTGACTCGGAGATGAGCTGCCGTCAAACAACATGATAATAGGTGGCTTGTACATAGGTGAAAACGGAACTTCCTTCTACTCTATAGGGTAAGGTTGCTTGATCCCTAGCTTCTACAGACTGTCCTTCTGCTTGAAGGCTTCAAACTGGTTACGCAAAAGCTTTACTGCCTCTAGGTGATCATCCGAGGCTTGGGGAGCAGTAGACTGATTTGATGTGTTAAGAGGTGGAACTGCATTATAAGCATCACCCCCAATACCAGACTGACTTGGAGTAACCTGAGCAGACATGGTAGCATTATGGGGAGATTGCACCCCAGACTAGTGTTGACAGGGCATATGCTGCTACGTATTCTTGGGTTGGAATTGGATTTGCAACCGGTGGAACAGTGTGTTGTGCTACGATCACAGCTTGTATACTTGCAACCATTTCAGTAACTGTCTATTTTCAAAAATAAGGGTAATTAGGTCATTTTTCATATTCCTACATTTTTGTGAGTATTTATTTATTAATATTGTATTTTGGGGACTAGTTTAGTCGGATTTGAGTCTCGTCTAGTTTTGACATGTGTTAGTGGCCCGGGTAGCTTAGACTCTAGTTAGGACCCAATGATTAGGTAGGCATGGCCCACAAACCCAACTTATTAGTCTAGTTCAATTAGGCTAATCCCACATGACTAGATTGGTTCATTTGGATATTAGAAACTTGACCCTTTTGACCCCAAACCATTGCATAACTTAGATAAACCAAAGGGAGACTAGATGAGGGTATCATGGACATTTCCCAAACCCATTGGTACTCCCCTTTGGGGCCAGCCACATGAGGAGGAGATCTCTCCATCCCTTCATTTGGTAGTAGCCTCTTTTCATTCATTTTGAGTTCTTTCCCAAATTTGAGAGCTTTCCTCTTAATTTTATCTCACAAATCCTCTCATTCTTCCTCTATTCCTCTCAATCTAACAAGGAGAAGGTTCCTACTTGGAGTGGAGATCAAGAAGCTAGGAGAGGAGTCCATTTGCAAGGGATTCTCGTGTCGAAATTATGTCCTTTTGGTTGAATCATTGGGATGCTACTCCCAATAGGTATCTCTCTCTCTCTCTAAACCCTCTCTATTTCATCTTTCCATTTCATTTTGATAGTTTTGCATTCATAGGAACCACTCCCATGCATGTACCATCCTTAGGTTTGATTTTGAGGCTCTTTTGAGTCCTCATTAGGAAGTTAGGATGGATTTTGTGTCACCCAAGGAAAAATTCCGAAGGTGGCCCACCAAGTATTTGTGTTTATGCCCCATACGCTATATTGTCTTCTAATTATAGATTTATATGTGTTAGAGAATAGATTAACCATGGTTAGGATGTCCCATCTAGTTTTTATTTGTATACCTATGTTAGTATCTATGTATTTTAGCCAACAAATCATATTTTTATGTAGAGATATCAAATATTGGTATATATTTATATTGTAGACTGATTTGGGGGTTTTAGTTTATGTATTTTGATATGTTAGATATATATATATATATATATATATATGATAGTGTGTAAAAAAAAAAATATATGTGATAGTGTGTGTGTTGTTGTGTCTTTGAGAGTGTGGCTTGAGGGTGAGGTGAAAAGGGGGTTTGATTATTGTGTGGAGAGGGAAGAAGTGAGTTATGTGTTATGTGTTGTGTTGGGTTGTGGAAGGGGAAGAGTGGTTGTATTGTATGTGTTTGTGCTTGAGTGAGTGAGATAAAGATAGAAGTGTGTGTGGTTGTGTGTTTGTGAAAAGGGAAGAATGTGCATCTGTGTGAGTGATAGTGGTTGTGTGTGTTGGTGTGTTAAGTAGATAGATGATAGAGATGCGGAGTGTGTGTTGGTTTAGTATCTAGTATAGAGGGGTGTGTTGATGTGTGTTTGGGAGTGGCGCGTGTGTGTGTTTAGAAGGAAAGAAGGGGGCGCTAGCTGCAGCTAAGGGAAGTAGAACATGCAGCATAGCAGCAGACATTTGCTGCTGAACACTATAGCAGCAGCTGCAGTTTTAAGGGCAGCAGCAATAGCATTTTAGGAGCACTACAAAGCAGTAGTAGCCCCATATAGCAGCCCCATTTTGCCACTAGCCCACTTACCTTTGTGTGTTAGTTTGTTTTTAAGTTAGAGTGTTAGTTAGAAATTAGAATGTGTGTGAGTATTTATTTGTCTATAGAGTTATGTGTTAGTCTATGTTAGTTGTTAAGTTAGATAGTAGACGGTTAGATATTAGTTAGTGTAAACTGACTTTCCAATTTTTTATTTTTATTATTTTATTGATTATGATTTACTTTTATGGTTATTAGGAGTCGTACCTAAGCTCAGAATGGAGCTATAATCATATTATGGTCATTTGGACCTTAGTAAGCATTGTTTAGCTATTTTATAGCTTACAATAATTTTTAGATATTTTTAGATAATTTTTAGATAATTATTTTATTTAGTTTATATATTTTAAAGGCTTCCATTATTTATTATGAGACTATTTGGGGATAATTTGAGGTAAAGTATTTTTAATTATATTTTAGAGGGTTAAATATATTTTCTATAATTTTTATAATTTTTTTGATATTATTTTGATAATTTTAATATTGGAAAACATATTTTCTAGGACCTCTAGAACTTATTGTGCTAGCATATGAGCAAATATAGACCCCAAATGTTTTTTCTAGGGTTCATTATACTATTTTATATTTTCTAGAATTTTTTTCATAATTTTTGGGAATTTTAAGTATTTATTTATTAAGGTTTATATATTTTTAAAGGCTTCAAATATTTATTATGAGGCCATTTGGGACTAATATGAGTTAAAGCATTTTTATTTATATTCTAGAAGGTTAAATATATTTTCTACATTTTTTAGGAATTTTTAGGATTTTATTTGAGTTTATTTGGACTTAAAATGATTTTTAAATGATTTTTTGAATTAAATAAATAATTATCCAGTCATCTATCGGGGGGCCCACCTGTTGGCGCCAACTGCTACAGTAACCGCCTGTTTCTCTCTCCTATATATATCTTAAGGTATTTCGTAAACCCTAATTATTTTCTGGCCGACTGAGTTTTAGTCTCTAGGAGACCCCCGACTTCTCGAGACGATTGCCGTCAACTCCGACATCAGATTCCCGTGCCATTTTTTTAGTGGATTCGTCTCGAGGTAAACTTTTGGTTATGTAATTTATTTTCGTATATATTATTCCTAAATTTCTGGAGAATTCGTAGAGTGTCGGTTGTCCGAAACTTGACACGTTTTGGTGTTTTCGAGATTCCGGAAGGACCAGAAATCGAAATCACGAACCGTTTAAAGTTTCAAAAAGCTAACACAGAGCTCTACGAAATATATTTTTCCTAGAAATTAATTTGATAATCTAGTATGTTATTTATTCTTGTGAACTCAAAATTGATCGGTGAATCACCATTTTGGTCATGATTAGCCATAACGGTGATATCTTTTGTCCAAAATATAAATTTGCGGCACGGTTGATTCTAGCGCACTTGTGGCACTGAAATCTACCAAGGTTTATTTTCAAAATCTAGAGTTCACGACGTTTGACTAGATAGATAACGGCACATCTCGATTTGCATGTCATAGTTTCCAAAATTGGAAACATGACTTTTTATGACCAATCTTCCATGTTTAGATTATATTCAGATTATTATTAGGATAAATTAGGTTTTTAAGTAATTTATTCCAGAATTAACTATTATAAGATTAGTTAACCTATTAGCCAGTTATTCCATGAATTTAAAACTAGAATATTAGAATTGACTCGTGGTTTTCGAGCATGGTTTGTGGTAGTTGTATATTATAGGTTGACAGCTTCTAAATTGGCAATCCCCTCATCCTCGACTTATGACTATGGTTTGTGCGAGGATTCAGGCAAGTGCACTTTTTGATTGCTTTCGATTCATAGTAGTCTTTCCATTTCATGTTTATGCATATGCTCTCTTGCTTGTTGACATATTGTTACACGGATTAGTGTCATGGATCTCTACATACTTTATTTCGTGATTATTGTGTTTTCGTGTTTCGTGACTTTTTCGAGTGTAACGCCCCAGTCCCAAAATACGTAGGACTAGGAACGTAGACATGCCAGCCGTATAATAAATATACGTAAGCTATAAAATGCAGAAGAACCATGACAAATCTTATCCACACAAACTAAATGAAATAAAGATATCATATAATGATGAATTATCTTGATACAATATGTTGGGTGGAGACACATCCACTACCAATAAAATAAAGGGAAGGGGTACATAATATACAAAAAAAAATAACGAAGGTAGCAGGATAGATCCAAGACACATCATCTTCGAATAAATCGAGAAGACCACGACCTCGGCTAGAATACCTGCAGAAGACATGAACACACACCTGGAGAGATAACCAGGTCCTCAGAGGGACGTAATAAGACACATAATATCATGCCAATATAACTGAATATAAATTGCTCAAATAAATAAGTCAATTGAATTACAACATGGTCCAATACACACCATTGAACTAGTGTACCATCCCCCCAACCAAACAAGGACAGGAGATGGTCCCTTAAATCTAGGTTTAATGTGTAAGAAAAATAATACATAGCAGAAAATATAATTGAACAGTAAGTTCTAACAAGTTATGCCATGTATCACAGTTTATTTTGCATAAAAAAATAATGAATATTGCATGAAATATGAGCTAAAATAAATAAACAACAAATGGTAAGGTGTCTTTCCTGGTAGGACGCTTGCTGTACTGCAATGATCAATATGGCACGAACTACGACTTCGAGTAACAACTACACAAGGTGACCTCTGATGGTGGCACGGACAGTTCCATTGGGTCCAGAAGGGTCAAATTAGTTAGGGTGGACATAAGGTAGTATAGAATTGGCGAGGGAACATGAATAATAGGATTAGTCACGGATGGAAGGATAATCAAAGAAATTTGATAAATAGGAAAATATATGATTTAGAAAATACTTATAGTCATTGAAAAAGAAATATATTTTATCATCCAAAATTATTATTTTAGGTAGGTAGTAAAAATCATTTTTGGTCAAAACTAAACTTTGCTTAGAAAAATATTTTACATAACTACTAGAATATATATATGGTATTTTAAAACTATATCTTATTAGTAAGAATATGTTTTTAGAAAAGACTTACTCTATAAATATTTTAGTTTGAAAATTACCCTTTTTATTAGTCAAATATTTTCAGGTAAATACTCGTAAGTCTAAAAATTTATAAGTAAATAAAATCAAAATAATATAATAATATCTTTAAGGTTTTACATCCTACCCAACTTAAAAGAATTTTGTCCTCAAAATTAAGAATTTGTAGGGGTAAGAAGGCACAAGGGGGTATTGGTGAGGAACAATCATTCACAATGTTCAACAAAACATGCATTAAGAAGTCGCGATTTCAGTAATGGCGAAAATAAATCATGGATATAAATTTGAGAACTTAAAGACATAGTTCCTTGAGAGTAGGTTGAGGGCACGATTAAGAGAATGAATTAGATTCACTCCTAAATTAAGCAATTAGATGGTCATGATAGGGCCGAGAAAAGGACGAGTAGTTTAGGATGAAGATATAGCAACATCGAGTGATAATGGTCATAATCGATAGGAAGGCTAGAAGAAGTTCTAGTACAACGCCTTCGTCCTTCTAAAATAGGGGAAGGCGAAAGCAGTAAGGAGTTCAAAGGCAATATTATCGAATACGAGTACGTGGTTCAAAGGCGACTGTATAATTTCAAAAGAATCGTCAAGGCAGTCGTGGATGTGATTCTAAGGCCAAGTTTAATTATGTTCCATCCACGTAGAATAATAGATAAAAGTGAACCAAAGATCACTAGGTTGATCAGACCATTATGCACCGGTTCTGATTAGACAATATGTTAGTGAGCACTCAATAGCATATGTCATGAACAAGCTTGATAAAGGATTGAGCTTGCAAAAACTAGGCTACATTAGCATCATTAGTCTAGATAGTAAAAATATAGGCACGTGAGATTAAGATTGAAAGAGAGCCGAATTTATTTGAACTTCTTAAGACTCTAAGTCATATCTTGTGTTGGTCTCTATACAGTCGTCCTATAGTCTTCTTGTCCAAGTCCTTCGTTGGCTAGATGGGTTAGGGTCCTCTAAATTCTAGAATCTAAGTAAACTTGCTAATATAGGTCACAAGGACAAAGGGATTGATATGTCATAAGACATTCTACCCAACTTAAAAGAGTTAAACTTATGGTATTGGGGCAATGGAAATATGTCTATCTTATAGGGGTAACCTTCTTAACCTCGAGCAAGCACGAAGGGAAGATAAGAATAGTGATGGAAGAAATCAAGCAAGATGCAATCGATGGGTCGAACGGTAGTTCGAATATGGAATCGAGGAAAGAGGTCAAGTATGTGGATGAGATCCTAGACTTCTAATCCTATTTGCAGGCTTGCTTGGCATGGTAAAGTAACCAAACAATTTATCTTGACCTGCATGGGCCACCACAAAAACATGTAACGCTCCAGTCCCAAAATACGTAGGACTAGGAACGTAGACATGCCAACCGTATAATAAATATACGTAAGCTGTAAAATGCAGTAGAACCATGACTAATCTCATCCACACAAAATAAATAAAATAAAGATATCATATAATGATGAATTGTCTTGATACAATATGTTGGATGGAGATACATCCACTACCAACAAAATAAAGGAAAGGGGTACATGATATACAAAAGAAATGACGAAGGTAGCAGGATAGATCCAAGACACGTCATCTTCGAATAAATGGAGAAGACCAAGACCTCGGCTAGAATACCTGCGAAAGACATAAACACACACCTGGAGAGATAACCAGGTCCTCAGAGGGACGTAACAAGACACATAATATCATGCCAATATAACTGAATATAAATTGCTCAAATAAATAAGTAAATTGAATTACAACATGGTCCAATACATACTATTGAACTAGCGTACCATTCCCCCAACCAAACAAGGATATGAGATGGTAAACTAATTCGCGATAATGTATCTTTCCATGCTATGAATCTAATACGGTATCCAGACCCCAACAAGGTTCAATACCTTCTCATCGGAGTAGTAAGCCACACCTACAACCAAACAAGGACAAGGTGTGGCGAACTAATTTACGATAAGTTATTGTTCCAAGCCACGATCAGATACAATTACCCAAACCAAAAGTACTCGTACCTAATGGATAAAGGAGCCTAACCGTTCTAAGTAAAATGTAGTTAAGAACAATCCTTCCTACGCATGGGCCCTGGCTAAAATGGGATCGGCATGGTTCCCCCTTGGGGCACCAGAGGCCCAATCAATAAGAGCATAACGTTTCGCAAAACGCCAGTGGACGTCAGTAATCAATGGGTCATCAACCTCGTATCTCCAGCGGAGCATCCGGGTCACAAAAAAAGTGCATAGTAGCCCGTAAGCTAAGAAATTGTCCTCCCCGCCCAATACCTACTATGTTGTATCCACAGAAAACCTCTATAACTGCCAAGTCAAACTAGTATGTAATTCTATTAGCGGTTAATCCTATCACACGGCTTATACGTACTGGTGGCCAGCCAATCATGCACGTCCGTTGTTCTACATACGATACACAACTTTGTGGTACAACGTGTCAAGGCCAATGAATGCAACACATAAGGTGGTCCTTTAAATCTAGGTTTAATGTGTAAGAAAAATAATATATAGCAGGAAATATAACTGAATAGTAAGTTCTAACAAGTTATGCCATGTATCACTGTTTATTTTGCATAAACAAAATAATGAATATTGCATAAAATAGATAAATAATAAATTATAAGGTGTCTTGCCTGGTAGAACGCCTGGTGTACTACAATGATCAATGTGGTACGAACTGCGACTTTGGGTAACAACTACACAATGTGACCTCTGATGGTGGTATGGACAGTTCCATTGGATCCAGAAGGGTCAAATTAGTTAGGGTTGACATAAGGTAGTATAGAATTGGCGAGGGAACATGAATAATGGGATTAGTCACGGACGGAAGAATAATCAAAGAAATTTGATAAATAAGAAAATATATGATTTAGAAAATACTTATAGTCCTTGAAAAAAAAATATTTTATCATCCAAAATTATTATTTTTACGTAGTTAGTAAAAATCATTTTAGATCAAAACTATACTTTGCTTAAAAAAATATTTTACATAACTACTAGAATATATATATATGGTATTTTAAAACTATATATTATTAGTAAAAATATGTTTTTAGAAAAGTCTTACTCTATAAATATTGTAGTTTGAAAATTACCCTTTTTATTAGTCAAATATTTTCAGGTAAATACTCGTAAGTCTAAAAATTTATAATTAAATAAAATCAAAATAATCTAATAATATTTTTAGGGGTTTTATATCGAGTCCATGAGTAATAGTTGGGATGGAAAATATCTTAGTAGACATGTGGACTACCCAGAACTTTCCTCCGTGTCTTTCGTGGAGAATAGCAGCTGCACAGGACACGTGCAGGGTGCCTGATTTACCTCCTAGCCGTTCACAGTCGAAACTGGTATTTCAAAACTCACAGATAGTTGTCATTACTTGTTTTCTTCGTTTTCTTCCCCACTTACCATGTCATCCTAGTTACATGTTCCTTTTTTAGCTGATATTTCACGTTGTAGAGTTATCTACTTTCTTTTGTGATTTATCATGATATCAGTCTTATTTTCTAGATTATCTCACATATGTTATTTTCATGTCTTGTGAATTCTATTGTGTTTTTGATTTATCGTCGGTTTGTGTGCTTGTTCCATTCCTGACTGAAAATTAATATTTTTCAAGTTTAGCTGTGGCTTCACTTAGCATGGGGAGATATGGGTGTACTTGCAGGCAGAAACCTAGAAATTAGATAGAAGTGGTATCTTTTTCATTAATTGTAAAAACCTTATATTTTCTTTAAATATAAATGTTGTAAAAGTTGTAATCAATTTAGAAATGTGAATAAGGATTAAATGTTACATTTTATGATTTTGAGCATCTTGGTCGTGACAGCGTTCTACCATCAACTCTGCGGTGTAGGCTGGCTTGGACACGTCTCATATCCGAAAAATGGATACGGATCGTGACAAGTTTTTATGGTGGCCCATGCAGGTCCATTTTCGCAAAAGATTATGAACCGGTGATAGTACTTAAGTTAGTCGTACTATTGCGAGCCTGCGACTAGAAAAATGCTCATTCACAATTAGGACTAATTTAATTTCAAGAGAAGGACTAGGAATAGGAAACCCTTATTCAACTGACTGTTTGGGTGGTTAAGGTTGCTATATATGCCACGTGATTTACGTAGAAATTTATTGAATTCTAAACCCTATTATAGAACTTAGGGATTCTCCTAGAAGGATATTGGTTTTATTTAATATGAGGGAATGACCCAAGGTGGGTAGACTCTTCGTTTGGTAATCTAGGCCTCCCTCATTCCTAATCATTGTGTAATTTTATTTTCTCCCCTCTAATCACCATCGTCATATCATAAAAATTTTTATTGTCCATTTATTTTCTATTAGCCATAGTAATCTATCTTTCTAAGAAACATTGTTTTAACTCCACCCATTGTGTTTGAGCCTAACATGTTCGTTACATATCCATATGCTTATTCCGTGCTAGATATGTTGAAATTTAAGATACGTATATGTTTCCTTCGATTCTTGAATACTAGAGAAATAAAAATTGGAAACTTTTGTTCTCTTTTGTTCAACCACCTTCATAATCGATCGTTTGGTCTTTAACATTGATATCTAAGTGATCATTTTATTTAAAATTGATATTTTCTTTAAGGACAGATACTTACACCTTTCTATCATGATCAATTTGTTGGAATTCTAGAAGCTTCTTTAAAAATTTATGAATATAGTTGGAATAATTTTTGATGACTCATAATGGCAAGACAACAGCACACTGTCACCATTTATTTGAATTTTGGAGACTACGGGTTCACTGCAGCTAGCAGCGCACTAGCGAGGCATGACCCCTAAGTTGAAGTAATTCCAAATTAGCGTGGGTGATCGAGCATTATTAAAAATATGTCTTTGTTTTCCTATTTCATCCTTGAGTTATTATGTCATGATTAGATAGAGTTGATAGGGTATTCGTTACCGGATCATTACTTGAGTTGTGGAACCAAGAGTTTATTGCAGCTAGTTGTACGCTGGTGAGACATAAATTCTCGGTAAAGTGACTTCGGATTTGTGTACGAGTTTCGAATACCATATAGGCTACATCTTTTACTGGCATATGACTATTAAGTTTTCAAATTGACTTGTGCCTTATTTCTAGTTACCATCTGCTCAATAAAGTGGTTGTTCTTCGTCCTCCCTTCTCTTTATTTTTTTTGAATCATCATTTTTAAACCTATTTTGATTTCCTTCCCCTAGATTCCTGAAATGTAGCTAGATTTTGGGCTCTAAAACTCGTGCCTAAGAGATTATAGATAAATATTTAAGCGTATCGACACGATTTTGTTTTTATCATCCTTAAATAATTTCGATAATGACTAGACTACTTTTATACTTCGATCGTGCCAATTCGCAAGTTTTCCTAAATTTTGAATCTATAATCATGCCTAAATAAATTTTGCTTAACCAGTTAATCATGCCTATACTACGACTCAATTATTGCTAATATTTAAATTTCCACTATGATCATGACTATCTTCAACATGTTCATACTCATGCCAAATATTTCGAATTTCGATCATGCTAGAATGACTCGGACGATTAACTGTGATCGTGACTGTTTCTTACTTGAATCTAAATGATTTAACCATATTTTGACCTTGACTAAATTTTGATAGTGATCGTGCCTATATAATTCTAACAACAGTTAGTCGTACCTGATGACTTTCTTGTTTAGTTCTTTTGATTATACTTTAATCCTGCCACGTAACATCTTTTCTTGGGGTTCGACCTTATCCACGATCTAACTCATTCTGATCATTAATCCTATCATTACTTGATTATATTCTCACTCATGACTAATCGTATTTTTCGAAATTTCGAGGAAGAAATTTCTAAGATGGGTAGAGTCTTCCACTGATGAATTATCCTTAAGATTATTATTAGTTTTATGTAAGGACCCAAGACTATAGTCTAAGGTCCCAACACAAAGCCATCTATACCTACTTATTTTATTTTTTCACCCTAACTGATAAATGATATTAATAAAGACTTTTCTTTTCTTTTAATTTTAATTAAAAAATTTAATTATCAAAATTTCTTACTAACTTTTCTCACCGATCAATCAAGTTCCTTTATCCTAGTAAACCCTTAAATTCAAGGACGAATTTATTTCTAAGGTAGATAGATTTGTAAGCCCACTTCCCGATTTTTTATTTTTATTAATTTATTTAATTATGATTTACTTTTATGGTCATTAGGAGTCATACCTAAGCTCATAGGGAGCTATAATCATATTATGGTCATTTGGACCTTAGTAAGCATTGTTTAGCTATTTTATAGCTTACAATAATTTTTAGATATTTTTAGATAATTATTTTATTTAGTTTTAAATATTTTAAAGGCTTTGATTATTTATTATGAGGCCATTTGGGGATAATTTGAGGTAAAGTATTTTTAATTATATTTTAGAAGGTTAAATATATTTTCTATAATTATTACAATTTTTTTGAATTTTTTTGATAATTTTAATATTGGATAACCTATTTTCTAGGACCTCTAGAATTTATTGTGCTAGCATATGAGCAAATATTGACCCCAAATATTTTTTTAGTGTTCATTATGCTATTTTATATTTTCTAGAATTTTTCCATAATTTTTGAGAATTTTTAAGTAATTATTTATTAAGATTTATATATTTTTAAAGGCTTCCAATATTTATTATGAGGCCATTTGTGACTAATATGAGGTAAAACATTTTTATTTATATTCTAGAAGGTTAAGTTTATTTTCTACATTTTTTTTAGGAATTTTCAGAATTTTATTTGAGTTTATTTGGACTTAAAATGATTTTTAAATAATTTTTTGAATTAAATAAATAATTGTCCAGTCATCCACCGGGGGGCCCACCTGTCGGCGCCAACTGCTACAGTAACCGCCTCTTTCTCTCTCTTATATATATCTTAAAGTATTTTGTAAACCCTAATTATTTCCTGGCCGACTTTGAGTTTTAGTCTCTTGGAGACCCTCGACTTCCCGAGGCGATTGCCGTCAACTCCGACCTCGGATTCGTGCGCCATTTTTTTTATTGGATTCATCTCAAGGTAAACTTTCTGAGTATGTAATTTATTTTCGTATATATTATTCCTAAATTTCTAGAGAATTCGTAGAGTGCCGGTTGTCCGAAACTTAACACGTTTTCGTGTTTTCGAGATTTCGGGAGGACCGAAAATCGAAATCATGAACCATTTGATGTTTCGGAAAGCTAACACAGTTCTCTACGATATATATTTTTCCCAGAAATTAATTCATTAATCTAGTATTTTATTTATTCTTTTGAACTCATAATTGATCGGTGAATTACCGTTTTGGTCATGATTAGCCATAACGGCGATATCTTTTGACCAAAATGTGCATTTGCGGCACGGTTGATTCCAGCGCACTTGTGGCACTGAAATATACCAAGGTTTAATTTCAAAATCTAGAGTTCATGATGTTTAACTAGATAGTCAATGGCACGCCTCGATTTGCGTACCATGGTTTCTAAAATTAGAAACATGACTTTTTATGGCCAAACTTCCATGTTTAGATTATACTCAGATTATTATTAGGTTTTATTAGGTTTTTAAGTAATTTATTTCAGAATTAATTATTATTAGATTAGTTAACCCATTAGCCACTTATTCCATTAATTTAGAACGAGAACCTTAGAATTGACTTTTGGTTTTCGTGCATGGTTTGTGGTACGTTGTATGTTATAGGTTGACAGCTTCTAGATTGGCAATCCCCTCATCCTCGACTTGTGACTATGGTTTTGGCAAGAATTCAGGCAAGTGCACTTTCTAATAGCTTTCGATTCATTGTAGTCTTTCCATTTCATGTTTATGCATATGCTCTCTTGCTTGTTGACACATTGTTACACGGATTAGTGTCATGGATCTCTACATACTTTATTTCGTGATTGTCATGTTTTCGTGTTTCGTGACTTGTTCGAGTCCATGACTACTAGTCAGGAGGAAAAATATCTTAGTAGACATGTGGATTACCCAGAACTATCCTCCGTGTCTTTTGTGGAGAATAGCAGCTGCACACGACACGTGCAGGGTGCCTGATTTACCCCTAGCCATTCACATATCGAAACTGGTATTTCAAAACACATAGATAGTTGTCTTTACTTGTTTTTCTCGTTTTCTTCACCACTTTTCATGTCATCCTAGTTACATGTTCCTTTTCTAGCTGATATTTCATGTTGTAGAGTTATCTACTTTCTTTCATGATTTATCATGATATCGGTCTTATTTTCTTGATCATCTCACATATGTTATTTTCATGTCTTGTGAATTCTATTGTGTTTTTGATTTATCGTCGGTTTGTGTGCTTGTTCCATTTCTAACTAGAAACCAATATTTTTTAGGTTTACATGTGGCTTCACTTAGCATGGGGAGATACAGGTGTACTTGCAGGAAGAAACCTATAAATTAGATAGAATTGATATCATTTTCATTAATTTTATGAAACTTATATTTTCTTTAAATATAAATGTTGTAAAAGTTGTAATCAATTTAGAAATTTAAATGAGAAATAAATGTTATATTTTATAATTTTGAGCATCTTGGCCGTGACAGCGTTCTACTGCCGACTCTGCGGTATAGGCTGGCTTGGACAGGTCTCGTATACGAAAAGCGGGTGTGGGTCGTGACAGTTAGCCTATGTTAGTATGATTAGAGGATATGTCTAGTCAGGGCCGGCCCTGGGGTAAGCCAAACAAGACTTCGGACTTGAGCAACCTCCTCTGTTTGGGAAACCTACTGGCTCAGCATGATCCCAGTAGAGGTCGGGGTTACGGGTGACCCTCCAGGATCGGCCTACAAAAAAGGCAATGGGCGACCATTACTAGCTCTGGATAGGGCAACCCAACCTCGTAGGCCGGCCCTGTGTCTAGTATCCTAAGTTAGTGTCTAGATATATATTAGAGCTATAGTTTAGATGGTAGTTAGTGGTATCTAGGATACCTTAGTATCTTATGATACTAAGTGTGTATCTTAGAATACCTAAGATTTACCTTACCTTAAGGTAAAGGGGTTTACCTTATTACAAGGTAAGGTATTGGGTTTACATTATCTCAAGGTAAAGGGGGGTTTACCTAGGTAACTAAGGTTAGATATCTAAGATATTGGTTAGCTAGTAGCTTATGGTAGATACTAGATATCTAAGATTGATATTGGTAGCTAAGGTATAAGTTTACCTAGATTAAGGTATTTATACCAAGACCAAGGTCTTGGTATTGGGATACCAATAGAGGCAAGGTATATGGTATCTTGGTAGGTAATGGTTAGGAATATGATATTTGACTTAGATTTGACCCTGTTTGACCAAGGTTGACTACTTTGACTGAAAGTCAACGTTGAGTCAACATCTAACCTAGATTGGACTAGGAGTTGACTAAAATTGACCAGTTGACCAAAAGTCAACTGTGAGTCAACCATTGACCTAGTTTGACCTAGATTGGATCAGAAGTTGACCAGAGTTGACCAGTAGACCAAAAGTCATCTGTAAGTCAACCCTTGACCTATATTGACCTAGTATGATCTAGATTGACTTGGTTTGACCTAGTTTAACCTAGTTTGACCTAACAAGACCTAGTTTGACTTTGTTAGACCTAGCATGACCTAGTTTGACCTTGGTTTACTTAGTGTGACCTAGTTTGACTTAGTTGACTGAGTTTCAACTAGATTTGCAAAGCCTGCACTAGAAAATCATGCCTGACACTAATAAACCCTATTTAACTCATGTATATCTTATCTTTAAGTTTCTGATTTCACTTGACATTTTTCCACCATATCTTAGGCGAGTATATTCTCTGATAATATTTCTGTTTAATGATATCATCTATGTTTCTTGTATTTAGTGTAGATATCCTTGTTCTCTTGACACATTGTTCACACGGATTGGTATTTGTCTGGATCCCGTCATGAGATGTTACTCCTTCTATTCCTTGGTATATCTTGTGCAAACCTTGTCCTTGTTCCTTGTGCATTGTATAGACACGATTCCTGTGAAGGCTCGCGACCGTTTCAGGGAATCCGTGCCATAATGTGTCATGGTTGGATCTACTATACTAGTGGAGGGCGGGGGTATTAGCGTAGATATGTGATGAATACCTTCATTATATCAAGTCTTGAACCTTGAACAACGTTAATCATACACCGCAAGTATGATTAACCAGGCCAAATTTTGTATCAAGTTCCTAAGCCGATCACATGTTGAAACTAGTGCTAACTTACATAGATAGTAGTTTTCCTGATTTCTGTATATGATATACACTGTTCTTTTTCTCTTTCATTCATTTACATTCTTGATATGCCTTACCATGATTCATGTATGTATTACTTCACCTTGTATATTCTCTCTATTTACTGCTATATTTTTTTTATCGTCTAACTAGAACTGTTATTGGAGATTTATGCTCGTTCCATCCTGACTGGTTATGTTGACAAAATTTTACAGATTATGGCGAGGACGAGTGTCCTACCTACTATGGTCCTCATGAGGTAGTGGGCGTAGACCAGGAGACCCTTGTCCAGCAGGGGTTAGTTCCAGCCGATGAGGCTTTAGGAGTAGCTCAGCTAGATTAGTTTGGTACTGGACTTTATCTCCATATTACACTTTAGTATGTTATTATTTTTAGTATTGATATTTGAGATTATTGACTCTGGACTTCTATTACTTCTATGTCAGATTTTCTAGATATTTTTATATCTTGTTATCTTTACTTTTTCGTATCTTCTATCTTTCTTGGAATATTGTGTTTGAGTATATTAGATTGTCAATGCTTTCCCTCCGTTCGGAGTTGACCATTCTCGACAGGTTTTGATACTATAATTGTTGTTAGATAATAGACCTATACAGCGTTCTATGCCATTTCTGTGGTGTAGACTGGGACGCTGTCACGCACTCGTACCCCTACTCCGGGTGTAGGTTGTGACAGTTTCAGCTATGTTATTCAAGTTAGTCTCTAATGTAGCAATCCTCTGTTTTTGACTGTAGGAGCTAGATGCATCTTGTTCTTCATTAGTGACATAGACAGTCACTTCTCTGGCTATTGATGATGAGCTGGTAGAAAAGATAGTTCACTCAGAGCTCTCACTATTGGCGTCGAAGTCATGCAGGAAACTACCCCTAGGATGAAGAGTGGAAAGATTCCTTTGATCGAAGAAATCTTGGTTAAAATAAGGAAGATTCCTTTGACCGATTCTTTCCTGGTCAGAAGGAAGATTCCTTTGACCGATTATTTCTTGGTTAAAATAAGGAAGATTCCTTTGACCGATTGTTTCCTGGTCGGAGGAAAGATTCCTTTGACCGAGTAGGTCTCAGTTTCTTGATCTGGTGTTTTGGTAGACCCCATCACCAGAGTCATGAATACGATCTAGGTATTGCTTACTGGGATTGCGGGTTGTGTTATGTCTTGGACGTTTTCTACCCCTAGTACTTTGGGTCGTCATGTTGACCGAAGCATATATCAATTCATCTTCGTCCACCATAATGAGTTATGAGTTCGAGTATAGTTCAAACGATCGAAGACAGACCATTTCGCTGATTGACAACAATATTTGATCACTACTTTATGGTGATGATTACAATGATGTTCCTGATGTGGAGTTTCAGGTGGACGAGATGGTCCTGCGATCTTTCACTTTTGTATAAGAAGTTCGCAGAGATTAGTTATAATGACAGGATAAGGAGAAGTCGGAGGTACATATTCCTTGATGATGTTAGAAACATGATTCCGGTTCTTGAGATGCTTTATTCCCTGTGTATACAGAGAAGTATTAAGCTCATTGGCATATGTGAGAGAAACTCTCCCTGTGTAAAATTTATAGATGGTGCAGATTGTTCATGATGCAGGCTTAATGGTGTTCTATGCTGGTTAAGGTAAGTGCGCATGTTAGAATCTTGCACTACCTGTCTGTTTGTCTGATACACCCTCAGTTTACCCTATTTAGTTCTTGAAATACGCAGGGTCGAAAGATCCTGGCTCTGGATTGAGTGGCGCTGGCCATGAGGAGTGGGCAGGATGCCCTGTTGTTCTGCGCATATTATTTCAGCACGTTTGGCGCGACGCAGATGGACAGCAGGAAATGGACTTCGAGCAGAGTCTAGTTTCTTGGCATTGATTTAATTGTCTCTGCCAAGAGAAACAGACTTTTTACTCAGAAATATTCTCGCATTGATTGGCACAGAGGCATAATCAGATGCATTTTCCATCGAGTTCGGGACTGGGGAAGGATTGGAGAGGCCATGAGGCACTTTCCTTTTTTCTGCGCAGGGGCAGTTATATGAAACTTCTCTACCAAGTTTAAAACTGGGGTGGAGTGAGAATTGGCCATAGGGCATTTTCCTTTGTTCTGCGCTAGGGCAATGGTTGGCGCACTCTCCGCCAATTTCAAAATTGGAAAGAAAGAGGGAGTAGCCATGCGACATTGACCCTTGATTGGTGCCAGAGTCATGACTAGCGTACCTTCTACCAATTTTAGAATTGACAAGGAAGAGGAAATGGTCGGAAGTAGCTACAGAGCTTTTCACCATGCTTGGAACAGAAGTTGTGATTGGTTCACTGGAGGACTTTGGAGTCCTGGCGCGTGCCCTGTTCTTAGCTGCAACAGTGGTGGCATACTTGGCACCCCCTGCGCCAATCATGGCTTCATAGGCAGTTTGGTCGACTTTCATGACCAAAGTCTTCTGCGTCGTGCCGATGGACGCAACATCGTATTGAGTTGTCACTTTCTCGTCGGAGGAGAAAGTCGATCCCAGCAGAGTCACCATTTTGTTTACAAAAACAAAAATTGTTTGATTACAAACTGAGAAGAGTGTGTACAAGAGTACAAGTTGATTTCTAGAGAAGTACAACTGTAGGAATCTGATCAGAAGACGATCACTTTATCCCTTGGACGATGCGATGTCGAAGAAAAAAGCCATTGGAGAGTAGTGCAGCAAGTGCTCAGGAGATTATGATCATTAGTGATGCTTGTGAAGTGATTTGAAACTCTATGTATAGAGTTTAGAGATAATTGTTAAATAGTTATCCTGATTGGCGCACACTGCAATTGGCGCGCCATTAACCCAGTCGTGCGAACGGTTGGTTTAACTGCTTGGATGTGTGGCATTCTGTGATGGAGATGCACTTGGTCATGGACAGCATCACGTACACGTTCTTCGACATTAGGGGCATGCTTGCACGTCATCTAACGGCTTCTGGATGATTTGATCGAATAGCGCCAACTGTTGGGTGGCGCAGGCGCTAATTGCTGTTTTAGTGCCTTTTTAATTGATTATCTAGCGCCAACTGTAAATGGCACGAGACAGCTGTTTGATTATTACAAGAAATCTGACATATCTGACATAATCTCCTCGAGCGCCGCACGCTCGGGATTTGAACGGATTTTTTTCGACTGACGTCCTGTCAGTCATGATGAAAACTATTTCAGCTTCTCAAAGAAGCTTGCCACATGTCGGCCAACGCCATCTGATGCCAGCGCCAATTGATGTCACGCGCCATCTGCTGTCTGGCACCATTTGATTATTTCGGTGCTAGCGCCAATTATGAGTAGCACAAGATGATGTTTATACTTTTTGAGCTTCTACAGTCAACGAGTGAATCACTTCCTCGTCTCAGCTCAGGCGCATCACCCGCCGCCTTAAGGCTCTTCCAGCATAACAAGGATTGGGCAGATCAATCCCAAATCCTGTACTCAACGTTTTGGTACTCGGTGTCATTTCAAAGAAGAACACTGCCAGTAAGGCATATGAGCATGAATTGCTCTGTCCATGGCTAACTCGACGCGTCTCGGTCTTCTGAAGGAGTTCGTCATCAAAATCAAAACTTTTTTGAACGAGGAGATCCACAACTGATAGCATGCCAACACTCCAAAGAGGTGAATCGATCGAATTCATTCTCGATATAAAGTTGTGTGAAATGAGAATGAGAAAACTCTCTTCACATCAACCAACATTAATTTATAGGCTAGGACAACCAAACCCATGTGCCAAGTGACAGCTCTTCCAAAGTCAGTGCGATGAATCTTGCATTAATGGCAATAAACCAGCCATCTCGAAATCAACCAAGTCAAAAGTTATTAAATTTGAGCCTTGAAACACTCAAAGGTTGACCGAAGGCGATGCACCTCACAGTTGATGCGCCCCTCAGTTTCATGCTCTCTACAATGAATGCTCCCCATTTCTGATGTACTCCATGGTACACGTACCCTACAGTGATAACCCTATTCGAGCACATCTCCCATTAAAGAATTTATTGCTCAAGCCAGAAGTTAGCAGCACACGTCACGAAGACTGAGCAGTTGACAGCTTTTCCAGAAAATGAAGAGCCGCCGATGTCAACGTCATCATTACTTGTTTTGTCAGTTATGCTCTGTCAAGTGGCCGACTAAACACTCTCATGTGCCTTTAAATCCATGCGCCCAAACTTCGCATGTGCCTCTAAAGCCATGCGCCAAACTTGCTATTTTCCCAGAAGTTGTATGGTAAGTCTACTCATGCGCCTGGCGCATCAAGTATATCACCCTTTAACAAATCAAGATCTTTGAGCTATGTACACGTGCCACGTGCCATTGACTCAGTTCTGCTCATGAACGGATGCAAACCACTAAAGATCTCATTAACAAACGAATCTCAACAACTGCCACGTTCCAGCTCATCTGCAGCCCAACGGTGCAGTTCCAAGTAGATTTAGTTCAAGCTTCTCGAACGCAGCGTCCCTGCGCCAAATAAGTCATGCATGTAGCGTTCCTACGTGCAAATTTTGATGCGCGTATCGCATATGCAGGCATGAATGGATCATTCCACTGTCTATAAATAGAAGGATCATTCCTTCATTTATCTTTTTCGCTTTTTCCCGAAGTAATGAAGACATTCGGAGAGCTAGAGATCGTCGTTAGATCGTCAACGTAGTAAAGAATCAACGCTCCATCGCCACGGTTCCTAGCTAAAAATAAAAGTTTACTCGAAAGATTCTATCGAGAATCCGAAATTGTGATCTGTTTAGTTTGTTATATATAAATGTTTTTCAATACTTTTTAATGACAAACAATGGTGTGTATATGCTTAAAAAGAAAATTCTGGATAGTAATTATAAGTTGTTGTAATTAATGTGTTGTATTTTCTTAAAAGGAGGACAGATTCAAAAATTACTCAAACTTTGTGTATTAATTGAGGTAATTAATAGTTCAACATAGATTACATTACAAAGTTTCCATTTTTGGTAGTGGCCACATTATACAATCTGAGGCACTAATTTATACTAATATATGGCTAAGACTGTGTGTTTTTTATGTGTCAAAGTGTATATGTCACTTGATCCATTCCCACACTCATATATATATATATATATATATATATATATATATATATATATATATATATATATATATATAAAATATATATATATATATATATATATATATATATATATATATAAATATATATATATATATAAAATATATATATATATTTTTATATATATATATATATATATATATATATATATATATATATATATATATAAAATATATATATATATATTCTGCGCAGGGCATCCTTCTCCAAGACGTCAATCTTCCGGATATTGCGTACTCCCAGGAGTCCCCTGTGCCCTCGGTGCCATTCTCCGAAGCGGAATTATCATCCCTATCAAACTCCTTCCCCCACACTTTTATCCTCAAATTTTCAACTGGCTATCCCAAACTATCCAGGGTGCAGGAGACGATAGCCAGTTGGAGACTCTCAGCGGATTACCGAGTAGCTCCTCTAGACCCCAGACATATTCTCCTCCACCTATCTTCCGATTGCGACCACAGGACGATTTGGTCCAAAGGCAGATGCATGATTGACTCCCACCAGATGAAGATAATTAAGTAGTCAGCAGGCTTTAGCACCAAAGACGATTCACCACAGGTGACCGCCTGGGTAACCCTGCCTAATCTACTCCTCATTTGCTTTGTCCCAGCGGCTCTTAGGCGTATTGCCAACTCCTTCGGAACATACGTGGCCACTGCCCCTGGGACCAGTAATCTCACCAAGGCTCACTATGCAAAAATCTGCGTGGAACTCAATCTTGCAACCAAACTGCCCAACTTTATAACTATCGAGCTGGGCAACCAAACCCATACCCAACAAATCCTCTATGACAATCACATTTTATTCTGTAACCACTGCCATCTAAGAGGCCACCTCCCAAAGCACGGCCACCGCCTTCACCCATAACTAAAGAAGAAATATCCAAGAAACGACAATGTTCCAAAAGAGGGGCGGACTCCCAAGCCACCCTTCTACCACTTTCGAACTCGCACATACGATTCGAGTCCAGTGACGTCAAGCCAGATAAGTGCGAGTTCCCCAGCAAAGCCTTGATCCTTTTCAACTCCCAAGGTCTCACTCTCTCCAACCAATTCGACGCTCTTGATTCTGGGGATGCGAAAGCCCCTTCGGAGACAGAAGCCTCCCAAGACGACCGCAATATCTCTGAGATCCCCAACCCGGAGGACGTAGAGGCGATCACCGATACCATCGGGGCAGATCAACAACACAACAATGAAGACTCTGTCGAAAAGGCCCTAATAATTCTAGGGCCAAACCAAGTTTGGAAAGGACTACAGATCCAAGCTGCAGGTTATCCTCTCCAACAAACCATCCTTCTGATTAAGAGCGCCAGCGACTCCGTCGTAATTCCCCCTGAGAATCCTAGCCTGGACTCTGCCGAAAAATCGGTCGGAACTCCACCGGACCCACACGAGCAATCTATTAGCGACCCTCCCACCTCGACTGTGGCAGGACCCTCAACGTCCAGGGCCAATGTCAATCAATGACACACCGAATCCACAATAATCTAAACCAGTTCCGTCGCCAAGCGAAACAAAAAATCCTTCCACAACGTCCTTAATGCTTAACATCCTATCATTGAATATCCGCGGCCTGGCGAACAAACCTACATTAAAGAGAATAACCAGCCTTCAAAAAATCCATAAGATCGACATCCTCATTATTCTTGAACCCAAAATCCCCCCCAAAAGACTAAAATCTATCCAGCTGCAGCTAGGTCTCCCCACCGCCATAGCAAGCAGTCACGATATTTGTATCCTTTGCACGAAAGACGTCAACATCGGAGTCATCCAGGACTCCAGACAGGCTCTCACCTGCTGGTTTGAACATCCTATGCTTCCCGAGCATGCCATCCTCTCAGCGGTCCACGGCAGCTGCGATATTGCTGAGCGAAAATACCTATGGAACGACCTCCTTGACATCCATCTCCACCACAACAACTCAACGTGGCTCTGCATCGGGGACTTTAACGCTATTACTTGCAGAGAAGAGAAAACAGGCGGCCGCCCCCTCCCATGCCGGCCATGCAAGATTTTAACAACTTTATCTTCAATGCTCATCTAACCTCCCTCCAGTTCACCGACAACGCTTTCACCTGGTGCAACATGCAGGAAGGCGACCGTCGTTAATATTCCCGGCTGGACAGAGCACTCACGAACACCTTCTGGCACGGAATGGGGATCATGACCAACCTGTCCCATCTCAACTCCTCTGAATCTGACCACGCCCCTCTCCTGGTTGAGATTAATAACAAGACTAATCCATTCAAAAAAACTTCCAATTTTTTGATTTCTGGACCGAGCATCCATAATTTTTGGGTATCGTCGTGGAAGCGTGGAATCGTGAGGACTCTCCCAACCCCCTCTCTTGGGTGAGCAACAAGCTCAAGGCTACTGTTTGCCATTGATTATAAAAGAACAGAACAATTATATCGGAGGACTGGACTTTTACTTTACAATACAAACTCGCTTGTACAAAGAAAACCTAGGGACAAAAACCTAGGTACAACAATCTAACTACAATTATTTAGTTTTTTCTGGGGGGTGATGGTAAAGGCTCGGGAAAGCGACGACAGCTCTGCCTTACTCCTTGGACGATCGGACGTAGCCTTGGCTCTGGTGAAGAAATGCTCTTGGACGTGTGGGGTGGCTCCCTTGCGCCTTCGGTTGCTAGATCTCTAGATGTATCTGTAGTGCTCTCTCTTTTTTTTCTCCGCTCTTGTCTCCTGAAATCTCCCGGGTTTGCAAGGGAATGGCACCTTGCTATTTATAGAAGTGGGGGTGTGATCATTAGGGTTTGCAATAATTGCCTCCTTGAGAAGTCGGCGGTTAAGGATCAATTAATCTGGGCCATTAATTCTGATTGTAGAAAATCTAGGTAATTAATGTGGATTGCATCAAATCTCTATGGGCAATAAATGTTGATTGCCATGAATATTTGTGATTTGTGATAGCCTGCCACGTGTCTAATTTGCTTGATTTGATTTGATCAGCGCAATTATGACGCTCGTAACAAATCTTCTTTTGTTAGAACTTGTTAGCACCCATAATTCTAGGGAAGATAAGACTTTCACGTGTCTCAATTGATGTAAAGAGCACCACGTGTCTCAACTGGACCATCCTGGCAGAGCCGTATATAGGTGGTCCTCTCAGCCGTATGAAGCATGCAGCCGCGTGAGGATGGGCAGCCGCATGGGGATGGGCAGCCGTATGGGGATAGGCAGCCACATGGGGATAGGCAGTCGCATGGGGATGGGCAGTCGCATGAGGATGGGCAACCGCATGGGGATAGGCAGCCGCATGAAGTGGGTGGCCGCATAACTGCAGCAGCCACATGGATTGGCCTCGAGACTTTTTGGATTTTGCCAGCTGTAAGGATATTTTCTCCTCTTTCCTAGGGACACGCCATTATGTCAGTCATTATTGTATCTTTATGTCAGAGCTGTCGTAGCTGTTATTTGTCAGAGAAGCCATCAAGGCATTAAATACAGCCGAATATAGAGAAGAACTGTTGAAGGCCACGTGGCTTCTTTCTGGGCCGCATAGAACTATTCGAGCCGCATGGACCCTTGAGCCGTATGGACTCTTGAGCCGCATGGGGATCCTTCTGTCGGAGCCGTATAGGCCTTTCTTTATTTTTTTCCATGCTTCTACAAGACCCCCTTCAAAGTTTTCAATTTACAAAATTGAAATACTTTGAATAAGAAGCATGGCCATGTAAAAAAATTCTTCGGGCAGCATAGGATGTTTTGGCCGTATGGATGTCTCAGCCGCATGGCCTTCTCAACCGTATGGCCATCTGAGCTGCATGGGCTGTCTGGCCGCATAGGCTCTCTGACCGCATAGGCTCCTTGCCACGTCTTCATGCCACGTGTGCAAATCTTTGCATTGATTGCCTTTGATTTACTATCAGATTTAAAGCCGCTTTTTGGGGCAGGATTCTAAGAGTTTAGCATTGAATAGTCGAATCGCCTTGATAAACGAAGAGTCGGTTACACTGCACATGGATCGATGCGTCGGTCTATGGGCTCCGCTTATAAATTGCAGCGTGTTTGGAAAAAAAGACTTTTTTACTTTCTGCTCTTGTCCTAGCTATTGTTCTTGTCTTTGTCTTCCTTCTCTGATCATCAGCAATGGCTCCCAAGTCCTCTAAGGTTGTGGCGAAGGCTGCGGCGAAGGGTAAGGGCATGGCCTCGACGTCGGCTGCGGCACCCACAACTCATTCCGACGTTCATTCTGCCATTAAGGGTATGGATTTGGGAAAGTCATATGCTTCGAAACCCTAACAACGGCTCTGTTGCATGCTTTATGCACAAGCCTTTAATGGAAACTGTTCGAATTGTATGGGTCGCATATATGTCCCGTAACCGAGCCGCATGGGGGTATACCCCATGCCCGAACCGTATGGGAGTTGTCTTAGTGGGCTGCATGAACACATCACAAACTGGACCGCATGGAGCCCCTCTGAACAAAATTGCATGAGCTCCCTTTTGGACTGTGCCGCATAAGGCCCTGACCATCTTTTGACTTTGTTTCTTTTTATCTTTGATTCTTGCAGTAACCCTGCCGAATGCTGAGATTGTGAAGGAAGAGTTGCTGCCCCCTTTCAAATAAAAATCATCGCTTGTTAAGAAAGAGGTAACACCAGAAGCAGAGGAACAAAAAGGAGAGCTGGCGCCCATTGCTGTAAAGGAGGAGCCCCAGTCTGACGGCGGTAGTACTGGGAGTTCTGATCTTCCTACTTCGGACGAGGACTTTGCTCAAGTACATCCTTCATATGCAAAATGGTTAAGGGATTGGTATATGCGCCCCCGCAACTAGGATTCGTGGGCTCTCACAAATGTCCGCATTTTGTCTTGATATTTCTGTCTGTCTTTAGCTGCGGTTTATGTCTTGCTTTTTTTAGATATCGATGTAATCTTCTTCCCTTTTGTCTGAATAAAATAATAGAGAACTTTTTTGGCTTGCTCGTGAGATGTAGTCATGTGAATGTCACCACCTTTAAATGACTGGGATACATTCGCTCTATTCTTTGTTTTGTAGTAGTCGCCCCAATGAGAGACTTTTTGTGGACCAATTATCCTTGGCGTACCCTAGTTTCGGATACGGATAATAAGTTGGGAGAGAACCAACATACTTACTCAGAGGTAATGAGGACATGACAAGCATGAGGGTTTCTTCGAAGGAGCCTTCCCACTCAGAGGTAATGGGGACATGGTAGGAGTGGGCTCCATGAAGGGGTACATAGAACGACTCAGAGGTAATGAGGACATGGAAGTTCTATGTAGAGGGGTGATTTGTTTTTGGCGAAAGTGAGACGACTCAGAGGTAACATCGACGTGGTCGTTTCGAAAATTTTGTAGATCTGTTACCCTTTTTGTGCACTGAGAGTGCGGGTAGTGGATCATGAAGTAGGAGCTCTTTCAGAGAAATAAGTTCAAAGGTATGATCATACATGACTTACTACCTAAAAGAGTGACAGGAATGTAAGTTCAGAGGCACCTGCGGGTACATAACTCAGTAATCTGGGATATTTGGAGGAAAAGCGTGAGTTCAGGGGTACCAGAGGGTACATAACTCAGCAATCTGGGATATTTGGAGGAAAAGCGTGAGTTCAGGGGTACCAGAGGGTACAAAACTCAACAATCTAGGATATTTGGAGGAAAAGCGTGAGTTCAAGGGTACCAGAGGGTACATAAGTCAGCAATATGGGATATTTAGAGGAAAACCGTGAGTTCAGGGGTACCAGAGGGTACATAACTCAGCAATCTAGGATATTTGGAGGAAAAGCGTGAGTTTCGGTGTACCAGGGGGTACATAACTTAGCAATCTGGGATTTTATGAATGCGAGTTTAGCGGTACCCGGCGGGTACATAACTCAATAATCTGGGATTTTGTGAATGTGAGTTCGGCGGTACCGACGGGTACATAACTCAATAATCTGGGACTTGGAGAATGTGAGTTCAGCGGTACCGGCGGGTACATAACTCAATAATTTGGGATTTGGAGAATGTCGTTTAGACATAATATTTCTTCAGGAACTTGTCGTTGACGGGCAACATGAGCAAGTCTCTGTTTTGTTTTGCGAGGCGGTAAGCACCGTTGGAGAATACAGCCTCAATAATAAATAGACCTCCCCACTTTGGCTGGAATTTGCCGACGGTTTTGTGAGTCATAACCATCGGCCTCCGAACTGCCAGAACAAGATCGCCCACTTGAAATGTTATGATTTTAACCTTCTTGTTGAAGGCTCCGGAGATGCGTGCTTGGTATAGCTCGATTCGTTGCTGAGCCAATAGGCGCTTTTCATCTAAGGCCTCCAACTCTTGTAGCCGATGACGGTAGTTATCGTCCGTCGTCAATTGGTAAGTGAGAGCGACGACGCGGAGCGAGGGTATTTGAGTCTCCAATGGGAGAACTGCCTCACTCCCGTATACCAGAGAGAATGATGTATTTCCAGTCGCCGTTCGGATTGTAGTACGGTAAGCCCATAAGCACTCACCAAGCTTCTCGTTTCAGTCGCGTTTGTTGGATGATACGAACTTTTTGAGCAACTTGATGATGGTTTTATTGAATACTTCAGCTAGACCATTAGCCGCTGGGTTGTATGGTGTTGAAGCAATATTCTGGATGCGATGCTTGTCGCAGAACCGATAGAAGGTGTGGCTTGCGAACTGTGGACCATTATTATGGGTGATCCTTCGGGGCAGTCCAAAGCGATAGATGATGTGATGCTTGAGGAAGCTGATCACGTTTGAAGTCTTTACTTCTGCAAGAAGAACAGCTTCCGCCCATTTGGAGAAGTAATCCATGATTGCGAGTATGAAGCAATGTCCTCGTGAAGAAGGTGGAGTGATCAGACCGATGATATCCATTCCCCATGCTTCGAATGGCCAGGACGCGACTGTCGGATATAAAAATTCGGATGACTGGTGGATGAAGTCAGCGTGGACTTGGCAGGCTTTGCACTTTCTTGCATAGTCTATCGCATCTGCTACCATCGTGGGCCAGTAGTAGCCCATTCGGCGAAGACGGTCTTACAATTTTGGGCCAGGATGATGGGCCCCGCAGACACCGTCATGAGCTTCGCGTACGACTTCTTTGGCTTCTGCGTTTGACAGACATCGAAGCAATAATCCATCGTAGGATCGACGATACAACATTTTTGTATCTGTATCGTAGAAGAATCTGAGAGAAAGCCTTCTGATAGAGGTGGCTTCCTTTGGGTTCTCGGGCAGGATGTCGTAGACTACGAAGTCTATGAATGGTTGTCTCCAGTTTGGTACTTCGTCGATCGTCTGAGCGGAATAACTCGCCACGAATTGAACATTGTTCTTGGGACAGACCAGTTCATGGCCTATCACGTCCACCGAACGATGAATATGGTTTAGCACTGCTAGGGAAGCGGCAAGGCCTGTTAGGGCATCGGCTTCGATATTTTGTAGTCTGGGGACGTGTTCGATGAAGAACCCTTCAAATGACGAGATGATGTTGATCGCTATTTGGTGATAGTGGATCATGTCTTCATGGCGGACTTTGTATGAACCCCGGATCTGATTGACGATTAATTGTGAATCGCCATATGCTTCAAGATATTCTACCCCCAACTTTCTTGCCAGTTGGAGGCTAATGACTAATGCGTTGTACTCGGCCACATTGTTAGAGCAAGGTTTCGTGAGGGAGTAAGCGCGATTGATCACCAGTCCGAAAGGAGAAATCAGCACCACCCCGACTCCGACGATGATGTTACCCTTGGGTCCGGTACTTGAAGCACCGTCGAAGAACATTCGCCATATATCATCGTTAGAGGTCATGTGCGAGTCGGCGATCTCATTTGGGATTTCTTCGTATATTCTGGCCGATTCCGAACCTGGATGGGCCGCTAAAAAGTCTGCCAGAGCTTGACCTTTAATAGCCTTTTGCGGGACGAAGATCATATGGTAGGGGGACAGTAATATTGCCCATGTAGCGAGGCGAGAGCTGAGTGCCCCTGGTTTAGTCATGAGGACCCTGAGGGGGTTGACTCGTGATATCACATGTATGGTTTGCCCCGTGACATAGTGTCGCGTCTTTTGAATGGCGAACATCACGGCGAGGCATTCCTTCTCCACGGCAGTGTATCGATGCTCCGGCCCCATCATCATTCGGCTGAGGTAATATATATCTTGCTCATGGCCTGCATCGTTGTTTTGTGCTAGCAGAGCGCCGAGGGAATGCTCCATTGCTCGTACATGGAGTAGGAATGGTTTTCCAGCAACCGGGGCCACCAGGACTGGAGCGTTCGACAAATATTCTTTGATGTTGTTGAAGGCACGCTGGCATTATTCATCCCATATGAATGAGACGCCCTTCTTTATGAGATGGGTGAATGGCTGACATCGCCCGGAGAGGTTGGAGATAAACCTTCTGATGTAGGCTAGCCTCCCTTGAAGGCCCCGGAGTTCTCGGAGATTTCTCGGGGGACTCATCTCTATGATTGCCTTCGTCTTTTCAGGGTCTATGTGGATACCCTGGGAGGTAATGATGAAACCTAAGATCTTCCCGCTGGATACGCCCAAGAATGATTTTGTGGGGTTCATTTTCAAATTGTGCGCTCGCATCAGGTCGAACACTGTCCTTAGATCATGTAGATGATCTTCCTTAGAGCGGCTTTTGACGGCGATGTCGTCAATATAGCATTCCACTGTTTTGCGCAAGTGGTCTCTAAAGATGATGCTCATAGCTCTCTTATAGGTGGTGCCAGCGTTCTTTAAACCGAAAGGCATGACTGTGTAGCAGAACGTGCCTATTGGTATTCAGAATGATGTATGTTTTTCGTCGTCGGAAGACATCTTAATTTGGTTGTACCCCGAGAAGCCATCCATGAATGACATGTGCTCGAAGCCGCAGGTGTTGTCAATCATGATGTCTGTGATAGGGAGGGGAACTCATCTTTGGGACATGCCTCGTTCAGATTACGGAAGTCGATGCAGATTCGAACCTTTCCATTCTTTTTGAGGACCGGTACTATGTTGGCGACCCAGTCCGGATGTTGTTCCTCATGAATGAAGCCGCTGGCTATCAGTTTGTTGACTTCGACTTTGATCGCATCCATGATGTCTGGGTGGAAGCGTCGTTGCTGTTGTTTGACTGGCTTTGCATCTGGCCAAATGTTGAGCTTATGAAGAGCAACATCGGGGTTTAGCCCTGGCATGTCTTCATAGTTCCAGACGAACACATCAATATATTCTTTGACGAGTTCTAGTAGTGATTTTCGCTCTTCGTCTGTCAGGCTTTTACTAACGAAGATTTGTTTGGGAGAAGAGTCGCTGCCGAGATCCACTTGCATGACCTCATCTTTAGTAGGAGGCTCCCTTTGCTCAAATCACTTCTCCCATTGTGCATCCAGCTGTTGGGCCCACGGCTCTAATTCGAGGAGTTCAGAAAAGTCTTTACCTTCTTCGTAAGCATCAGCGAATGCCATATTGACAAACATGACTTGCCTGAATATATCTCCGATGCTGATATCCGAATCAGAAGTTGGTGATCCGGTTGAGTGTGAATGCCAGTCGCATTCCTCATCTGAGCTTTTAGGGGTCATTGCAGGCGTAACATATCCCAATCCGCATCGGGTCTTGTTGTAGTAGTCCTGTGGTTTGCTGGCCGGGACCGGCGACTTTAAAGGTAATCGTCGACCAGTGCCGTAGTTCAAACCTGGCATAGTCTCCAGATAATACCCCTATTTTTGCATGAGGTATTTGGATTGGGGGCTATATAGATAGAGAGGCAGTCTCCCGGCGTCCGATTCGAGATCGACTTCTTCTATGGTGAAGGGCTGTGGATCATTCTTCCGACCGAAGATGATTGGATGGTCCCCTCCCTCGATTATGCGATAAGCGTCTTCCATGGGAGCAAGTTGATTTGCGGTGTAAACATTTGTCGCCTATGTATGTAGGTGAGTGCCTATATCGTATTCTATAGCATACATTGTACAAAGCTTATTAAGCTCGATGTAGTTCAAAGATAGCCCTTTATTGATGAAGTAAGGTATCATTTCTAGCAGGATTACATCATCTGCGGATGGAACATCAGTGTGAGCGGCCATATACTTGGCCAATTATGGTTCTTCATCGGCCACCCCCTGTATAAATGAAGACTGAGAGGATGACTTGGGCAACTTGATCATCAGGGGTTCCGCTGGTGGAGCAGAACATGGAGTCGTTGGCAAACTAGTAACCCCCAGTTTGGTACTCGATGCTGGACAGGGAGTGGTTGGCTCGCTAGAAGCCCCAGACTTCGCATCGGGCTGACGATTCTTTTTGGGAAGACGTATCGTCATTGGCTTGTCAGAGGGATTGAGCTTCTCCGTTTGTGGCTGGCCGACTCTAGGTAGTCTGATTGTTAGTGGCTCTGTTGTGGGTCTTGGCGCTTGGACGAACCTTGGCAGCCGGATTATTATTTGCCCCTCTTGTGCCGAGAGGCTGATTGCGTTCTTACGCAGAGCGGCCGTAAGAGGTATGGACTTGCCAGGTTTACGAGCTTGGAGGTGGATCGTCATAGGTTCTTCTGATCCTGTGGCTGTCTCAGTTCGAGCTTGCACATCTCCTTCACTAAGGTGCCTCTTCAACTTTTCGTATAAGTAGGAGTCTAACTAGTAGGATTCGACCCCTTTGAAGGGATCGATGTCGACAAATTCTGTCCTCACGAAGTCGTATTTGTCGACATATTTGAAGCACTGATACAGCCTGGAAGGCACGATCATGTAATCGTGTATCCAAGGGCGCCCCAGGAGGATATTGTATGAAGTATCCGCATCTATGACGTAACAGGTCACTTCTGACTGAAGATCGCCAATTTGGCACTTCAAGCAAATTTTTCCATTCGGGTAGCTCCTGTCCGAATTGAAATCGCTGATGGTGGTGCTTGTTGGCGTCAGACGATGCATAGAAATGCGATGATGGTGTAATAGACTCTTCGGGATGATGCTTATGAAAGAACCAGGATCAATGTACATCCGATCCACCTTTACGTCGCCGATGTATCCAGTATAATATAACGGACGATCATGCAGGTTGGTTTTGGTGAGCATGTCCTGTGGAGTGAAGACAATATTGGGCATCGCTCCTGTGCAAGCGCTGTCTTGGAGATCTGCAAGCGGGCTCTCTCCTGTGAGGTTGACCTGAGCTAGATATGCGTCGGCATTCTGGAGTGCATCGCTCAAAGCCGCACGAACATCCTTAGAGTCTCAGGAGCTCGTATAATGACAATTTGGCCGGTGTATTGGCCAGTTATGCCAAGATATCAAAGTTGTAGGGCCTCTCTAGCCCATGAGATGCCTCTTTTCCGAGGGATTTGTCAAAGCGAGTCTCCTTCGGCCTAGGCTTGTCGGTCGTCGGAGGTTGAGAAGGTCCTGGAGCGTCAGCAGTAGTCGGCTGATGTTCTTCAGTCGAGTTATCTTGCATAGGTTGGGATTGAGCACCAGACCAAGTGACGAAAGCTGTGGCTTCTTCGACATCTGCCAAAATTGTGCGACAGGATCTGACCTTTCTACTCTTCTTCTTGCCAATGGGGAGTGGTGTGGGCTGAGTCACTTCAGGTACCAAGTCTGGATGGACCCACATGACCTCCCCTCGTGACGTGGTAAGGGGTACCAGACCAGTGGCCTGATCTCGAGGAGGTGGAGGGTTAGCAATCTCCATTGTCGCCCGAGGGATCGGTACCATGCCGTCTTGAGTCTCTGTCGGAGGAAAGCTGTCAAATTGTACAGACACCATATTGGCTGCCACGGTTACCTCCTCGAAGTCAATGGCCAGAACCTTTGAATCGATGAGATGTTGGATGTATCGCTTCAGTTGGTAGCAGTCGTGTGTAGCATGGTGGACGTAGCGGTAGTAATGACAGTACTTTGGGCTCTCCATTTCTACCGGCCGAGGTTCCCGTCTTGGTGGAGTGAGCTGAATTCTATCTCCTTGTATAAGCATGTCCAAGATGGGCTTGACATGGCTGTCTTCGAAGGAGTAGGTCATTTGCGGCCATTGTTTATCTGCTGGTTTTGACTCAGTTTTCTGGGCTGTGTCGGCCACCATGGCCTGCTTGCCCTTATTGTTCCGATTGTTGGAGGAGTTACCACCATTGCTGTTGTTGGTATTAGGGCACTTGCCCTTGTCCTCCCCCTCCGAGATGTGCAATCCCGGTTGGCGAGCCTTCTTCAACCTGTCTTCAGCGCTAGTGGCACTGATGATGAACGTCTTCCAGTCCTTGAATTGACTTTTACCCATCCAGAGGCTGATTGTTGGGAGCAGTCTCTTTTGGCAAATTTCAATCAAGGAGGAATATGGATTACCCGACGACAACTTTATTGCGGTTTGCCTCGCTCAATATTTTTCTTTGTCAGCTCTTTCTTCCCTTGAATGACGTCCATGAGGGTAGACATTGTGACGTCCTGTCCTACTTCGTAGAATCTCTCCAAGAACATGCGCTTGAAGCTGGCGAAGGAGTGGATGTAGTTGTCTGGCAGGTTGCGGTACCAGTCGAAGACGACCCCTTCCAATGCCTCGATGAATAATCGTGTAAGGATGGCATCGTCATGGGACAGATGGTCGGTGGTGACCTCGAAGTAAGTGATTTATCTGCTTGCAGATGTCTTCCCATTATATGGATTAATGTAGAATGGTTTATACTTTGGTGGGAAGGGAACATCTCTCCATATAGCGGAATACGGTTGTCGAATCCTGAGGTCTTGGCAGTTTTCTCGGGCATGGAACATGGGCCGGAGCTCCTGGACCTCTCTTCTTGCCTCCCTGGCCTCGTCTGCAGCGGTAGGAGCCAGCAATTCAGGAGGATTATTGCCCAGGTTTGGTGCCGCTGAGTTTGAGTCCGCATTGACTGCGGGACCCAAGCTTGTTTGGCCAGGCGTCCCTCCTTGCAGAGTAGGGAGGGCTGCTTTGATCTCGTCCACCGATTTGACCAAAGTGTGCAGTATGGCCTCTAGAGTGTCGATGCGTTGGCAATCACTGGGACCATCTTGTTCGTCGTTTGTCATGAATGCTGTCCTTACATGAGTAGAAGTAGAAGGGACAGTGGATGACGTGCCCTCTGAATCATACCCCTGTATCGAGAAGTCATCGATGTATGTGGGAATGTTTTCCTCTGGTTCAGATTCAGAAGGGATAGTACCCCCAGCATCAGAGCCTGCTTCATCTTAAGAGTCATGGACGTCCTCGGAGACGTCGGCACCTGCTGTATTTGATGAGAGAGTTGTTTTCCCGGGCTCGTCTCCTTGGAACATCGGATTGTCGTGGATGTTCGGAGGAGTGCTACCCCCAGTTCCAGCAACCCCTAGTGATGTGGATGATGAATTTTCTACTGTAGAAGATTTTGTCTTTGAACGGGTACCTTAGAAAACTCCGGTAGTGGACAACCATTTAGACGACAGTTTCTTAGTCATCGTGGTTGAAATCTTCGAACTGGAAACGTTTATATTCTTTTCTCTCCCATCGGTGGGGATTTTCTGAGTAGAGTTGCAGGAGACGACGGGAGGCGCCTCATCCTCTGAGCTCGGCTGATGTAATCTTTGGAAGATGGACTGCCGGTCTTCCCGTACCGTCGCGTTGTTGCAACAGCAGTTGAAAATAACTTGGGTGCAGTGATGTCCGTGGGAGGACTCTTTGCACACCGAGGCCTCTTCTCTTTCCTTGCACTTGTGGAGGATAACCTCACGCAAGTCAGATGGTTCTGGAACAACCATGTTTGCTCCATGGGTTTTGGAAGACTTTTGGGAGCCACTCTGTCCGTTTGCCGCCGGAGGCTGGATTCGAGTGGTTCTGTACAACTTTCCATCAGAGGCCCGCATAACAGTATATGGAGCGCTCGGATGGTCAGAGGTCGGGACAGCGGACTGAGCTAGCCAAGCTCGCGCTACCCTAGACTTCTTCACTCTAGTGCGTGAGGGCACATAGTATGAAGAGTCTAAGTGGTGCTGCAGAGAGTCAGACATATTTTCTTGGGAGCGTGAGAGATCAGGACCAAAGGAGAGGCGATCGAAGACTGATCCTAAGCCGCGTGGAGCAGACAGCAAGCGGCTGGAATCAACAGTCTTCATGCGGCTGGCAATCGTAGCCGCATGGGCTTTCTTCATGCGGCTGAAAGTCTCATCCGCATAAGTCTTCTCCATGCTGCTGGAAATCTTGGCCGTATGGATATTCTGCATCCGGCTAGCAGTTTCGACCGTATGGACATCATGCATGCGGCTGGCAATTATGGCCGCATGAATGTTCAGCCTGCAGCTAGTGCCTTTGTTCGGCTTCTTCTTGGAGCACATAGAATCACTCTTTGCCCATGCAAGTCCAGCATCGTAATGCTTTCCTCTGCCGGACTTGGGGATAGTAGAGTCCTCTATGGCTTGAAGTGGGGCCGCATGAAAGTTGCCTTCGCCGTCTTGGACAGCAGAGAGTACTCCGTCCAGAGCTTGGGAAGGAGCAAATGATTTTGGCCTCCACTCCCTGCAAGCCTTCTTTGTGCGGGTTCGCTTCTGGACCGAGCTAGCGCTCCCGTCGGAGAGCATTTCTTCAAACGCCTGTTGGTCGAAGCGGACGACCATCTTCTGTTGTGTGGAGCCAAGTTTGGCTGCATCCGATCACGTCACCAACTTCTCAGTCGTGGAGAAGTTTGTCCCCAGCCGAGTCGCCATCGTGTTTGCCATTGATTATAAAAGAACATAACAATTATATCGGAGGACTGGACTTTTACTTTATAATACAAACTCGCTTGTACAAAGAAAGCCTAGGGACGAAAACCTAGGTACAGCAATCTAAGTACAATTGTTTAGTTTTTTCTGGGGGGGGGTGACGGTAGAGGCTCGGGAAAGCGACGACAGCTCTGCCTTACTCCTTGGACGATCGGACGTAGCCTTGCTCTGGTGAAAAAATACTCTTGGACGTGTGGAGAGGCTCCCTTGTGCCTTCGATTGCTAGATCTCTGGATGTCTCTGTAGTGCTCTCTCTCTCTTTTTTCTCCGCTCTTGTCTCCTGAATTCTTCCAGGTTTGCAAGGGAATGACACCTTGCTATTTATAGAAGTGAGGGTGTGATCATTAGGGTTTGCAATGATTGCCTTCTTGAGAAGTCGGCAGTTAAGGATCAATTAATCTGGGCCATTAATTCTGATTGTAGCAAATCTAGGTAATTAATGTGGATTGCATCAAATCTCTGTGGGCAATAAATATTGATTGCCATGGATATTTGTGATTTGTGACAGCCTGCCACGTGTCCAATTTGCTTGATTTGATTTGATCAGGATAATTATGACGCTCGCAACAAATCTGCTTTTGTTAGGATTTGTTAGCACCCATAATTCCAGGAAAGATAAGACTGTGACGTGTCTCAATTGTTGCGAAGAGCGCCACGTGTCTCAACTGGACCGTCCTGGCAGAGCCGTATATGGGTGGTCCTTTCAGCCGTATGAAGCTTGCAGCAGCATGAGGATGGGCAGCCGCATGGGGATAAGTAGACGCATGGGGATAGGCAGCCGCATGGGGATGGGTAGCCGCACGAGGATGGGCAACCGCATGGGCATAGGCAGCAGCATGAAGTGAGCGGCCGCATAATTATAGCAGCCGCATGGAGTGACCTCGGGACTTGTTGGATTTTGCCAGCTGTAAGGAGATTTTCACCTCTTTCCTAGGGACACGCCATCATGTCAGTCATTATTGCATCTTTATGTCAGAGCTGTCGTAGCTGTCATTTGTCAGAGCAGCCGTCAAGGCAATAAATGCAGCCGAATGTAGAGAAGAGCTGTTGAAGGCCACGTGGCTTCTTTCTGGACCACATAGAACTATCCGTGCCGCATGGACCCTTGAGCCGCATGGACTCTTGAGCCGCATGGGGATCCTTCTGTCGGAGCCGCATAGGCCTTTCTTTATTCTTTTCCATGCTTCTACAGCTACGATGAAAGCTCTGTCCACCTAGAGCAAGCAAGCCTACGGGGACATTTTTTAAGCCGTTCGGGTGGTAGAGGATGACGTCACTCGTGCTGAAGCCATGTTCGCCTCGGACCGCTCCTTAGAGGCCAGGATAGCCTTGAACCTCACCAAAGCTATGCTCAAATTCAGGCTCAAAGTGGAGACAGATTTCTGAAAGCAGAAAGTGAGGTTGAAATGGGACAGCGAGGGGGATAAAAAACTCCAAATACTTTCATACCTGCGTCAATGGCCGCAGACAGAAGCTATCGATTCACCAAACATCTGACGACAACGGGAACATCATTACAGACCAAAAGAGCATTCAAGAGGCTGCCAAAGATTTCTATTCCAAACTATTCTCCAAAGAGATGGTCCACAAAGACAGCTCCTTCCTAGACCAAATACCCCTCTTTATTAATGAATCCGACAACATCTAGTTGGAACGTCTACCGACTGCCCAGGAAGTGAAAGAGGTTGTGTGGGCTCTGAACGAGCACAGTGCACCTAGCCCGGACGGCTTTTCAGGGGTATTCTTTCGCACATGCTGGGATATTATCAAACAGGACATCACCGAAGTAGCTATTGCTTTCTTCGAAGGAGCTACATACCCCAAAGCTATTTCTAGTGCCAAGTTGATCCATATCCCGAAAAAAGACAACCCGGAGTCCTTTTGCGACTTTTGCCCCATCAGTCTTTGCACCTTCACCAACAAGATCATCTCCAAGATTATCGCAACCAGGATGGCTGGAATCCTCCCCAAAATCATTTCAGAGGAGCAAAGCGGATTTGTTCGTGGGAGAAACATCCAGGACAATATTATACTGGCCCAAGAGTTAATCACATGCTTGAAATTTCCAGTCAGTGGGGGCAACATTGCCGTCAAAATTGACATGAAGAAAGCATATAACAGACTCGATTGGCAAATCATGATCTGGGTCTTCAGGGCTTTCGGATTCTCGGAAACTTGGACCAACATCGTGTGGAGATCCATTAGCAACTCCTGGTTCTCCACGATCATCAACGGTCAAGCCGCGAGGTTTTCTAAATCCAACCGCGGGGTGAGACAGGAAGACCCACTATCATCTACTGTCTTCATTATTGCAGCAGACGCCCTGAGTAGGAACCTTAATAACATGGTCACCACCCCGAACTTCCAGTACTATCACACATCCAGCGGATGCCCAATCATCAGCCATCTGGCATTCGTCGATGATTTACTCATCTTCTCCTCTGGGGACGAAGGAGCGGTTGATGTGGTCCACAATACCCTGCAGAGGTACTCTATATGCTCCGGTCAGAAGATCAATCCCTCCAAGAGCATTATCTACGCCCACCACAACATCAGGAGAGAGCACGCTTTCAACCTCACCAACTTAACTTCCTTTTTTGTTGCTCATCCTCCGTTCAACAACCTCGGCTGCCCTCTTGTGTACGGGAAATCCAACGCCGGCATCTTTAGGAACTTGATTACAAGAATCAGGAAGAAACTGGAAGGGTGGCATAATGCCACATTATCCCTTGGCGGCAATATGATCCTCATCAATTACGTGCTCACTTCCATCCTAATCCACACTCTGGCCGCATGCTCCCCTCCTAAGAAGGTTCTTTCCTCCATCGAACAGATCTTTTGTAATTTTTTTTGGGGGCATTCTAATTGTCAGGACAAGCATCACTGGGCTAGCTAGGAATCCATTGCCAATCCTCAAACGAAGGGGGTCTGGGATTTACAAAACTCACTCACATCGTTATAGATTTCTCGATGAAATTGTGGTAGAAACTATGCACGAGCAACAACCTATGGACCAGATTCTTGAAGGCCAGGTACTTCAAGCATATTCACCCTTCAATGGCCATATCCAACAACAGATCCTCAGCAGCTTGGCGTCGGATCCTTACCGGGCAGGACCTTGCCGAGCCTACGATGAGACTCCATTTGGGTGCGGGCAATTTGGATCCATTCCTGGAGAGATGGGTTGGGGATAGCATGATCCCGAGTCTCATGGAGTCCCCGAGAGACAGTAGGATTAGAGTACTGTGGAACTCCACTACCGACGACTGGAACTGGGACAAAATTCATGAATGGTCCAGTAACGAAACAACGAAAAGCATCCGAGCGCGCAGATTATGTATCGGCCGCGAGAACGATACGCTGAAATGGTCGCTCGAGACTTCGAGGGCATTTTCGGTGAGGTCAGCGAGATTCGCTATCCGGGGTTCTCGGCAGCCGTACCATTCCTTGGCGCACTATTGGCACACCTGCTTCCCTAAGAAGTAGTCTTTCCTAATGTGGAGACTCATTAGAAAGAAATTGCCAACAGATGACATCCTCAACACCATTGGAATCAGCTTTGCTTCAGCTCGCACTTGTTGTTCTGAGCGGCAGATGGAAACTATCGACTACATCTTCTGTCAGGGGATCCTGCCTGATAGGATCTTGAGGACCCTTAACCAGCACTATAGTATTGAGCCGGGTGGCAGAAGCTTCCACGATCTTGCGGTCTCCTGGGGTTCAACCTCCCATGGCCATTAGATCATCGCAGCGGCCGCCACGTAGGCGATTTAGAAGAATCGAAATAAGGCGAGATATGAAGGTCACCAATACTCAGTCGACCAGCTCATTCGGGAAGTCTTCCGCCAATGTCATAAACGGAGCACCGGGTGTTCCCACTGCCCGAGTGCATTTTGGTCCTCGGTCCCCCATAACTCTCGGTGATTGCGTCGTCTCTCCCCCTCTTCTTTCTTTTTGATGGTATACTTGTATAGGCTTTGTCCTTTTGTGCCTTGTATACGTGTCACGCCCCAATAGCGAAATACAGGGACGGACGTCGGCCAGCTACACCGTATAAGGTATGAATACGTTATACGGTGACGACGGCTGTTAATCTTGCTCAGTATCCTAGCATGCAAGTATCTATGACCTAAATCCGATCTCATATCCACAGACAATAACAATAAAATACTTAGCAAGAGAGAGAATCATATGGAAAGCAGGAAATACTCATATGATAATCAAAAAATCTATAGTACAGGATAATAATGTAGATGAGTATACCTTCCCACAGTTCCTAGCATTGTCGGGAACTGAAGCACATCCTCCAAGTCGAGTCTGGAAGATCCACAGGGTCGGTCAAAGGCAATCTGGAAACAATCTAGGGTTGGTCAGGCCAACTGTAGCAAGTACCGGAAAGGAAGGCTCAAGGATGGGCGAAGAAAGCCAGCAGGATAAAATATAAAGCAGAACATATATGAACAGTAAATAAGGGTAGGGGTCGTGCGGTACCAACGCACGATAACAATCCACAACTAATGTAGCTAAATAACCAACAATCATCACAATCTCCCTAACATCCAATAGTACCTGTATCGCCAACAGGAACTCGATATCAGTCGACTAGGCAAGCAACAAACCAAACAATTTAAGAGAATAAGCGGCCACTCAAAATGCCTACGGCTCTCTATATGGAGGTTGGGTTACCCCAACAATGCAAGTATGGGAATCCTCAGATCGTGCCGTCCCAGCAGGGCTAGCGGGGCCAAGTATAGCAAGATAAGATAAGCACCGATCCCTCGTAAGGCCACCGTACGAGCAAGATAAGTACATAGTACGTAAGTAGTAGCCGGATCTAGCCATCCGCTAGTGTGAATGGTAACAACATCCGTGGCGGCCAGCCTACAAATCATGACTAATTTTTGTATTAAGGCTAGTATTGCACGATCTCGGGATTCCGTTCCCTCTCAATGCTTCTACCATTTTAAGTTGCCTAGATTATCCATATATTCATCCGGGATCACATGTCGTGGTCACATGATCACCCTCCTAGATGTCGTACCTCAGTACGAGAACACTAAGTAATAATCAACCTCGGCACCTATAGTCCCAGTTGTAGTTCATCTGTAGCGTAATGCACAAGCAATCAATCAATCCTGACCACGCTAAGACTATAGTCCAAATATCGGGGTACCCGTGCAGGTAATCATATCATATAGTTAGAATATCAAGATGGCATCGCAATGCCATATAATCATGGAAGTAGCACCCAATAGTGCCAGTAGACAAGGGGCACCGCAGTGCAAAGTCAAGGCCAGTACCTCAAAGGGTAAGCTAGACTTATATCACGGGTACAAGTAGTCATGTCGGAAGCAAGGACAAATCTGTCAGTCACAAGAAGTCATCTGTCCAGATCGTGGTATGAATATCAGGTCAAGTACAAGGTCAGAACCTCTACTATAATATCCCATCAAGTATACAAGGGAGCGTACAGCTCTAATCATCAAGTCGGTCTGTCCACCGGATCAATCTATCTGGAGTCTCCCATCCACGATGGAGTGAATATCACGTCAAGAAAGACAATCACCAAATACCAAGCTCATCACTATAAACAATGCTAGTCCCTCTGGCTCACAAGAATCCCCTAAATCAATGAGCACAAGCTATCAGCAAACAAGACTCACCACTACCAAGATATAGCAAACAAACCAGGTTTTGGTCGTTTGGAAAGTCGAGTAAAAATCATATAATAATACCCTTGATATTCTCCTCGTTCTGTAAAATATTCACGATCCTCAAAATCTAAGAATCTAAATAATCATGTCCGATCAAATTAGAACATCATCAAAAGAAATAGCAACATTATCCAAGAGTCCACGTGAGTCTATCAATCCACATTCTCGAGATCATATTCTCCCCAGTACTCAATCCGTAGATATATCCAAAATCACAAATCTCGACACATAGTTCAACTATCAGTCCTAGCTGGCTAGACTAGGATAACTCCTAGAATGAATAGTCAGGGGATAAGAATATATTAATTAAATGCCGCCAAAAAAATGGCAAGGATTGCGTGAACCGCTCTGGAGCAAATCCACAACCTTAAACGAAACAAGGACCAGGGTTACAGACCGTCTCCCGGGTGGAACCGAACTCCTTACGCTATCCGACGGACAAGATAGGTGAAGATCTAGGCGACTAATCTAGTCAAGAGTCTACCTAGCAAGTAGTGGAATAAGACTACTATATCCAAAACAAGTAAGCACAAGTCTAGATTAGCAAACCAAAAGATTGGTTCTGCCTAATTCTTCGAACCAAATTCTCGACTGAGAATTCTGGAAAAATTCGGCAGAGTCTCCTTTGTATTCTGGACGGAAGGTCCCAGCGAATTAGGGCTAAATCCACTCGGCGCAACCCGCCGCAGAATCGCAGGCTGAGAACACTAAGTCTCAGCTTCCAGCAGCGCTACCATGCGTACTGGAAACCAAACCATAGCCGAGAACACTAAGTCTCGGCCTCCAGCAGCACTACGATGCGTACTAGGTGCTAAGCCAATACATGAAACAAGAATCGCCATGCAGGGCGCACCAAGACCCACAGTCACAATCCAAGTTAGCCAAGCCGTTACCCGACAGCGAGTCGGACAAGCCGTTACCCGACCAAGAGTCGGACACGGGACATATGGGGACAATCCATACTCGTGAGTCGTGCTCGTGTCCTCCGTGGTATGGATGACCCATCCGAGTTGTCCGATACGGTCGTAAACCGGTATCGAACCAGGCTATCATAGGTTATCATCATGGCACTTCTACTGCTAAGCTACACAAATTCTGGTTATACATTTATAATTACAATTAATTTAAATACAATAAATCCAGGAGAGAGGGTAAAAGCTGTCGATGAGCAAGGGGTACTTGCCTAGAGGGCTCGACTAGGTAAGCAAGTCTTCGGCGATCGGGATCTAGGCTAGCACGTCCATCGAGATCCTCAGAACACACAATAAACAATCATTAGCATAAACTAATAAAATAATAAGAAAAAATTACCGGGGATGGCAGGAGGCTATTCCGTATGGGTCCCGCAAGTAGTGCAGGGATTTGACACAGAAATTGAGACACGCGGATCAATACGGGCACACAAACCGAGACATACACGTATATTGAGACGCATACGAGAATCGAGGGAACACGAATATCGAGGCGAACGAAAAATATAAATATGCACGTAAATCGAGACGTGTACGTAAATCGAGATGACCTAAGGTCCAGGGAGCACGTAAATTGACGTGGCACGAAAATCGATGTGTGCATGCAAATCGATGCAATGCAGAGTCCAATGTGGCACACAACCGAGGCGGTACGCAAATCAATGCAGGAATGCAAACCGATATGGCACGAAAATTGAGAGGCGCAAAGGCCGAGACACGAGAAACAAGGTAACACACAAACCTAACGGGACACTATGCCCCAGGCAGCACGGGGCTCAAGGTGTCCCGCTGCCTGAGGCAACTCACGAATCTAGGTGCACAAAAACCGAGGCTGAACAAAGAACGAAAAGGACAAGAAAGTCAAGGGTGCGCTGCTCGAGGCAGCATACCGTACGAGGTAGCGCACGCTGCCCAAGTTGCACAGAACAAGGGGCTCGCTCCCCGAGGAGCACACAGCCCGATGTGGAGAGAGAGAAAACGGAGGGGCTCACCCGAAAAAATCGGCCAGACGGATCGGCTGTCGACGGCGGGAGAACAGGGAGAAAGGGAAGTAGTCGGGATCTCTCGCCGGCGGAAGGGAGTCGCGGCGACGGAGGGAGGCAGACGGCAGCAGCAGCAGGAGGAAAGGAAGAGGAAGGGGCGGAGTAGTCGAAGACGATGGCGGCATGGTCGCAGAGGAGGCCGGGCTGTAGGTCGATGGCGATGGCCAAGGGTAGAGGCAGCCACGGCTAAAGTGGGGGCAGTGGTGGTGATGAAGTCAGTGGCCCACGGGGAAGTAGCGGAGGCGATGGTGGTGGCGGTGGCGGCGGCGCGGTGCTGAGAGCGGTCGGGGGCGACGAGGATGGTGGCAGGGGGGATGAAGATGTCGACGATGACGAGGGTGGTGCTGGTGGCTGAAGGGGGCGGCCATGGCGGTGGGGCAGTGGTGCCGGCCGGGTTGGGGGTCGAGAAAAAGGGTGAGGGAGAGTGGGAGTGAGTAGAGAGAGCTTTGAGGGAGAGAGGGATCAGAGTGAGGAAGGAGAGAGGGGGTGGTCGGAAGAGAAAGAGAGTAAAAGTGAGGGGAGGGTTGCGGCTGAGTGAAAGTGAGGGGGAGAGAGAGAGTATTAGGGTTTGGGGAGGGGTAGATGTCGGTAAAAATATTAATAACAATAACAATAATAAAAATAAAAAGAATAATAATGTGGATAAACTCACATCCAAGTAAACAATAATAAAATTTTAAGAATACCCGAAATTAAAAATCCTCAAAATACACCAGTACAGTCATATACCTATTTTCGAAATAGGGATTTGATATTCTTCCCACCTTACAAAAATTTCGTCCTTGAAATTTCAAAATTATCAAAATTGGGTTTTAAAATCTAGTACATATATATATGCCATGAAAACTCTACCCACCTTACAGGAATCAAGTAATACTACTAGAAGTGAACAAAATCTCAATATGAAAACATCAAAGAGAAAATGTCTAGCTACACAAATCAACTCATGAAGTAAATCCAAAACACCAAATAGAACGTCGAAAAACAAAAATCTTATATACACGAAATAGCCCCATAGATCAAAACAAGTACGAAATATCGAAAACAATGCCCGAAAACGTAAAATCCCAACTTCATAAAAATCCTCATAAATCATAAAATACAGGATATCTGTCTCGAACCGATGACCGTAGTTCCTAATATCCAAAAAATGTGTGTCATGATCATTCCTTGCCACGCCATCCGGAATGGCTGCAAAAGATGCACCAGGACACTATAATCGAGCGGCTGCAACTTTCGTTACCACGCCGTCATTATATACTAGGGTCACCCGGTTACTCTTGACAAACACCCAAAACAAATCAAATCCATAACTCAAATATTCAAGTCACTAAAACCATAAAATATCTAATAATACAACATGATAATTCTACATAATAATCAAAACTCATAATCCATGTCAAATCATAATTATGCATCCAAAGACACATTCAATAAACCAGACAGTTTTCTAGAAAATATTCCAAATCCAAAATCCATACAAAATATACTACATAGAAAGTATATCTATAACCAAGATAATATTTAATATAAATAATCATGATTGTGGAACTGTCCAGAATCAAAGAAGCTAAATTGATACAAGAATACCCATTGGACACTCAACAAATGCTGAAATATCCATTCTCAGAGTCCAGATGAAATCTTCATTTCGCAGCAATCCAGCCAACGCCCGAAGAGGGCGATAATGATACTAAGTCAACACGAAGTCAACGTACAAAAGAGCTAACAAGAAATCAACAAAGGCGAAACACTGGTAGAGAGTACAAAACCCAAGATAAATAATCATGTAACCCAAATGATGGAGATAAGATAACATCTCATCAAATAAGATGATCGACATGACCAACTATAGGATCATATCTATCAAACAAGGATCAGAGGTAGATAACACGAATAAGACATGGCCAAGCAAGATAGGTCCAAGTAGAGATGAGGACCAGTTCACAGGTTCAAGGGAGCGAAGGTCAAGTGTAACAAGTAGGAATACCAAGGAATAGAGGACTGAGATTAATAATCATGTGATACCCAAAAAATATCAAAATGAGTCCAGCATGGGCCACCAATAAAACTGTGTCACGCCCCAGTACCGAAATACGGGGACGGACGTCGGCCAGCTACACCGTATAAGGTACAAATACGTTATACGGTGATGACGGCTGTCAATCTTGCTGGGTATCCTAGCATGCAAGTATCTATGGCCTAAATTTGATCTCATATCCACAGGCAATAACAATAAAATACTGAGCAAGAGAGAGAATCATATGGAAAGCAGGAAATACTCATATGATAATCAGAAAATCTACAGTACAGGATAATAATATAGATGAGTATACCTTCCCACAGTTCCTAGAATGGTCGGGAACTGAAGCACATCCTCCAAGTCGAGTCTAAAAGATCCACAGGGTCGGTCACAGGCAATTTGGGAACAATCCAGGGTTGGTCAGGCCAACCGTAGCAAGTACCAGAAATGAAGGCTCAAGGACGGGCGAAGAAAGCCAGCAGAATAAAATATAAAACATAACATATATAAATAGTAAATGAGAGTAGGGTCGTGCGGTACCAACACACGATAACAATCCACAACTAATGTAGCTAAATAACCAACAATCATCACAATCTTCCTAACATCCAATAATACCTGCATCGCCAACTGGAACTCGATATCAGTCGACTGGGCAAGCAACAAACTAAACAATTTAGGAGAATAAGCGGCCACTCAAAATGCCTACGGCTCTCTATATGGAGGTTGGATTACCCCAACAATACAAGTATGGGAATCCTCAGATCGTGCCGTCCCAGCAGGGCTAGCGGGGCCAAGTATAGCAAGATCAGATAAGCACCGATCCATCGTAAGGCCACCGTACGAGCAAGAGAAGTACATAGTACATAAGTAGTAGCCGGATCTAGCCATCCGCTAGTGCGAATGGTAACAACATCCGTGGCGGCCAGCCTGTAAATTATGACTAATGTCTGTATTAAGGCTAGTATTGCACGATCTCGGGATTCCGTTCCCTTCCAATGCTTCTACCATTTTAAGTTTCCTAGATTATCCATACATTCATCCGGGATCACATGTCATGATCACCCTCCTAGATGTCGTACCTCAATACGGGAACGCTAAGTAAGAATCAACCTCGGCACCTATAGTCCCAGTTGTGATTCATCTGCAGCATAATGCACAAGCAATCAATCAATCCTGACCACGCTAAGACTATAGCCCAAATACCGGGGTACCCGTGCAGGTAATCATATCATATAGCTAGAATTTCAAGATGGCATCGCAATGCCATATAATCATGGAAGTAGCACCTCAGAGTGCCAGTAGACAAGGGGCACCGCAGTGCAAAGTCAGGGCCAGTACCTCAAAGGGTAAGCTAGACTTATAGCACGGGTACAAGTAGTCATGTCGGAAGCAAGGACAAATCTGTCAGTCATAAGAAGTCATCTGCCCAGATCGTGGTATGAATATCAGGTCAAGTACAAGGTCAGAACCTCTACTATAATATCCCATCAAGTATACAAGGGAGCCTACGGCTCTAATCATCAAGTCGATCTGTCCACCGGATCAATCTATCAGGAGTCTCCCATCCACGATGGAGTGCATATCACATCAAGAAAGACAATCACCAAATACCAAGATCATCACTATAAACAATACTAGTCCCGCTGGCTCACAAGAATCCCCTAAATTAATGATCACAAGCTATCAGCAAACAAGACTCAACACTACCAAGATATAGCAAACAAACCAGGTTTTGGGCATTTGGAAAGTCGTATAAAAATCATATAATAATACCCTCGATATTCTTCTCGTTTTGCGAAATATTCACGATCCTCAAAATCCAAGAATCTACATAATCATGTCCGATCGAATTAGAACACCATCAAAAGAAATAGCAACATTATCCAAGAGTCCACATGAGTCTATCAATCCACATTTTCGAGATCATATTCTCCCTAGTACTCAATCCTTAGATATATCCAAAATCATAAATCCTGACATATAGGTCAACTATCAGTCCTAGCTGGCTAGACTAGGATAACTCCTAGAATGAATAGTCAGGGGATAAGAATATATTAATTAAATGCCGCCGAAAAAAAGGCAAGGATTGAGTGAACTGCTCTGGAGCAGATCCACAACCCTTAAACCAAGTAAGGACCAGGGTTACAGACCGTCTCCCGGGTGGAACAGCGCTCTTTACACAATCCGACGGACAAGACAGGTCAAGAACTAGGTGACTAATCTAGTGAAGAGTCTACCTAGCAAGTACTGGAATTAAACCACTATATCCAAAACAAGTAAGCACGAGTCTAGATTAGCAAACCAAAGGAATGGTTCTGCCTATTCTTCGAACCAAATTCCCGACCGAAAATTTTGGAAAAATTTGACAGAGTCTTATTTGTATTCTGGATGGGAGCTCCCGGCGAATTGGGGCTAAATCCACTCGGCGCAACCCGCCGCAGGATCGCAGGCAGAGAACACTAAGTCTCATCTTCCAGCAGTAATACCATGTGTACTGGAAACCAAACCATAGCCGAGAACACTAAGTCTCGGCCTCTAGCAGTACTACGATGCGTACTGGGCGCTAAGCCAATACATGCAACAAGAATCGCCATGCAGGCGCACCAAGACCCACAGTCACAATCCAAGCCACAAGTAGAGTCATAAAAACAGTTAGCCAAGCCGTTACCCGACCGCGAGTTGGACACGAGACATATGGGGACAATCCATAATCGTGAGTCGTGCTCGTGTCCTCGGAGGTGTGGATGACCCGTCCGAGTTGTCTGATACGATCGTAAACTGATATCGAACCAAGCTATCATAGGTTATCATCATGGCAGTTCTACTACTAAGCTACACTAATCATGGTTATATATTTACAATTACAATTAATTTAAATACAATAAATCCAGGAGAGTGGGCAAAAGTCGTCGATGAGCAAGGGGTACTTGCCTAAAGGGCTTGGCTAGGTAAGCAAGTCTTCGGTGATCGGGATCCAGGCTAGCACGTCCATCGAGATCCTTAGAACACACAATAAACAATCACTTGCATCAACTAATAAAATAATAGAAATAAATCACGGGGGATGGCAGGAGGCTATACGTATGGGTCCCGCAAGTAGTATAGGAATCTGGCATAAAAACTGAGACACACGGATTGATATGGGCACGCAAATCGAGACATGCATGTATATCGAGACACGCACGAGAATCGAGATAACATAAATATCGAGGCGAACGAAAAACATAAACGTGCACGTAAATCGAGACGTGCACGTAAATCAAGACGACCCAAGGTCCAATAAGTACGTAAATCGATGCATCACATAAATCGATGTGTACATGCAAATCGATACAGTACCGAGTCCAATGCGACACACAACCGAGGCGGCACACAAATCGATGCAGGCACGCAAACCGATGTGGCACGAAAATCGAGAGGCACAAAGGCCGAAATACGAGAAACGAGGCAACAAGCAAGCCTAACGGGGCACGGTGCCCGAGGCAGCACGGGGCTCGAGGTGTCCCGCTGCCCGAGGCAACACGTGAATCTAGGTACACAAAAATTGAGGCTGCACAAAGAACGGGAAGGACACGAAAGTCAAGGGTGCGCTACTCGTGGCAGCGTACCGCACGAGGCAATGCACACTGCCCGAGGTGTACAGAATAAGGGGCTCGCTTCCCGAGGAGCACACAGCCCGAGAAGGAGAAAGAGAAAATGGAGAGGATCACTGGGGAAGCTCGGCCAGACGGGTCGAATGCCGACGGCGGAAGAACAGGGAGAAAGGGAAGCAGGCGAGATCTCTGGCCGGCGGAAGGGAGTCGCGTCGGCGGAGGTAGACGGCAGCAGCAGCAGAGGAAAGAAAGAGGAAGGGATGGAGGAGTCGGAGACGACGGCGATGGCGGCATGGTCGCAGCGGAGGCCGGGCTGGAGGTCGGTGGCGGCGGCCAAGGGTGGAGGCGGACATGGCTAATGTGGGGGCAGTGGTGATGAAGTCGGTTGCCTACTGGAAGTAGCGGAGGCGATGGTGATGGTGGTCGCAGTGGCGGTGGCGCGGTGCTGAGGGCGGCCGGGGACGAGGATGGTGGCGGAGGGGATGAAGATGCCGACGATGATGAGGGTGGCGCTGGTGGCTGAAGGGGGCGGCCATGGCGGTGGGACAGTGGTGCCGGCCGGGCTGGGGGTCGAGAAAAAGGGTGAGGGAGAGAGAGTAGTAGAGAGAGCTTTGAGGGAGAGAGATAGATCAGAGTGAGAAAGGAGAGAGGGGGTAGTCGGGAGAGAGAGAGAGAGAGTAAAAGTGAGGGAAGGGTGGCGGCTGAGTGAAAGTGAGGGAGAGAGAGAGAGTGTTAGGGTTTGGGTAGGGGTAGATGTAGGTAAAAATAATAATAACAATAACAATAATAAAAATAAAAAGAATAATGATGAGGATAAACTCACATCCAAGTAAACAATAATAAAATTTTAAGAATACCCAAAATTAAAAATTCTCAAAATACACCAATATAGTCATATACCTATTTTCGAAATAGGGATTTGACAATACGTGTTCAGGCTTCGGCATTTTGAGCCTTGAGCATAAATATGAACAAGATGACTTGCATCCCGAACTTCCAGCATTTTCATACTGCCAGCGGCTGCCCGATTATCACCCCCTGGCATATGCAGATGATATCCTCATCTTCACATCCGAAGATGTCAAGTCGGTAGATGTGGTCCAAAACACCCTTCATAGATACTCCTCTTACTCTGGTCAGAAGTTCAATCACGCCAAGAGTGGCATCTATGCCCACACAACTTCAAGAGAGAGAACGCTACCATTTCCAACATCACCTCTTTCTCCAATGAACACCCTCCGTTAATACCTCGGATGTCCCATCGTGTACGGTAAATCTAACGCTGGCATTTTATGGGATGATTAACAAAATTAGGAGAAAACTGGAGGGGGCCCAATGCAACCTTAACTCCAGGCGGCAAGATGATCCTCATCAAACTTATTCTCACATCCATACCATATATACCCTGGCTACGTGCTTCCCTCCCAAGAAGGTGCTCCTCTATTAAAAGCATTCTTAGCGAGTTCTTTTGGGGGCACAGTGGAGGCCACGTCAAGCAACATTGGGCGAGTTGGGATACCATGGCTAGGCCCACCTAGGAAGGGGCATGGGCTTCGTAAAACTCTCTCACATTGCTGATGCCTTCTCGATGAAGCTGTGGTGGAAGCTTCGTATGAGTCAGAATTTATGGGCTAGATTCATGAAGGCCAGATACTTCAAGCACATACACCCATCACAGGCCATCCCCAACAGCAGATCCTTAGCGGCATGGCGGCGTATCCTCATCGGACTCACTATTGCCGAACCAATGATACGCCTCCATTTGGGCGATAGAGAATCCGACCTTCCCAGAACATTGTGCTGGAGAAACCTTGCTCCCCAGCCTTCCGACGGCCCGGAGGAATAGCAGGATCAAGGACTTATGGGATTCCTCTGGAAATGACTAGGATTGGGGAAAAATCCGTGATTGGGCTGGAGATGAGGCAGAAGATTGCATCCGTCGTCGAGGTTTGAAGATCGGTACCGAAGTAGATGAGCTACGGTGGTCGGCCGATCCCTAGGACGGCTTTTCAGTGTGCTTGGCTAGACAAGTGGCCCGCGGTCGCAGGATGCCATCCCCGATCATTGCTACCTTCTGGCATACTTGCATCCCTAAGAAGTGGTCTATCCTTATTTGGAGAGCCTTTTGAAAGAAGTTACCCATTGATGACAATCTGGATTCAGTTTAGCCTCTGCATCCAATTGTTGTTCAGAGCGTCAGACGAAAACCGTCGACCACAACCTCTGTCAGAGGAATTACCCGTCAAGGTATGGAGAGTTCTGTCCCAGCGTTGCAGACAGGCTCAGGGAGGTGGGTGCTTCCATGATCTCTTGGCTGGTTGGGCCTACGTTTCTTACGGACACCAGATCGTAGCGGCAGCTGCTACGTGGGCCATATGAAAGAATCGTAAAAAGGCGAGATATGAGGGCCACAGTACAACGTCGACAAGATCATATGGGAGGTACTTCGGTAATGCCGTAATATCAGGGACATCTGCTCGCATGGCCAGACAGACTTTTGGGTTTCTCTTCTCTCCTAACCTCCAGCATTCGGGTTTTGTTGGTATACTTGTATAGGCGTCGACATTTTGTGCCTAGGGGTATACTTGTACTGACTTCGGCATTTTGACCCTTTCAGGAATAAAATAGGGGGTTTCATCAAAAAATAATATATATATATATATATTTTATATATATGTCATACGTCGCTCCCAAAATACGGTGAGCCGAGTACGTAACAGCATCTCCAGGCTACGCGACATACGAATACTCCAGTACCCATATTCGCGATTGTCGCCCGTAAGGTTCTAGGATAGGTTTATTTTTGGTCATAAATTGCAAAATAAAATTAATATCCTTCAAAAGGGTATTCTGAAACTATAAATTCGAAATGGACTATTCTACCCAATACAATTATTGACCCGATTCTAATTTTATATTTATATACCTGAATTGATGATAAGAAGATCTGATTTCAATATCATCATCTCGTTCTTGTTCTCTAGCTTGTCTTCAATGTACAATAGCAGCTCCTTGGAAGTATATCTACAAATCTAGTGAATAATACTCGGTCGTCAAACGACATGCAAGCCCTCATCAAGGACGAAAAAATAAAAAAAATTGAGAATCTTCGAAATGATCGAATTCATGGAATTCCAAAGTAAAGAAATTGAGAAATTAATTCAGAGGGATTATAACGCTAACTTAAAATATGACTCTAACTAGATTAGATTCTAGTGAATACCTCAGTGTTCGTCCTATGACTAAATCCTAACAATTCATAAATAACGACTACAATCATATTCACAACACCCTAAATTCACTACTACAATCACAGTCAGATTTCCTATTTGATGATGCAATTTAGAGAACAATGTGGATCACGATCACTCTAATTTCTCGATAATAATTCTATTTAGCCGGGACAGGTGGTGTCTGGATTGGGTATGGTGCCTTAGATCTGACCCTCCACATCTTATGGAAAACTTGTATGCATTAACTTTTTAAATTTTGGTTTTATTCTCAAAATTTACTGGACTGTTCTCTGTTGGTGAGCTAGGCCTCACCCCCGACATCGTAAGGCCTTACAGATGCGGGACTACTGATCAACTTTTACTATAGTTATTATATTGTAGGGATTTTGATAGATGTGATCCAGTTGTTCTCTCCCACACCATGGTGCAACTACAAACACAACAATTTTCTATTGACTCCTATATCTAATATCATGTTCTAACTCAATTACCATCTCGTATGTCAAAGACAATATGCCATACGGTAATATTTTGTTGGCAGGAGATTATCCAACTCATTACCATCAAGTGTGTCGAAACAACACGCCATATGGTAATAATCTTTGGCAAGGAATCGTTCAACTTATTTTACCATCTCGTGTGTCAAAGACAACACGCCATATGGTAATATCTTATTGACTAGGAAGCTGGATATAAACTTAAATTATTCAGTTAGGTTTTTCCAATCTTGGAATTCTTTAAATTTGGTTAACTCTCGAAATTACTAAAATTTTGGCAGAGTCTCCTTTGTATTTGTTGATCCGAAAAGTTTTACAATAGACAATATTATATCAAAAACGGGTACGCCGACCCCTTCGGTGGAGCAACCCTCAATACCGATACCATGCAATATAAAATCCTGGGTACGCCGACCCCTTCGGTGGAGCAACTCTCAACACCGGTACTTACACGCCATTTATATATATTTTCGATGAAAAACAATAACCTTTCTTACCAATGGTATTTTTTACCTTTGCAATTTGCTATTTCTAACCATTTAGTGTTGATCCGGGTTAGCTGTACACAAGTCCAGAAAACTCGATACAAGTTAGAAATCAAATCTTTACAAACCTAGATAAAAAAATCATAACGAAATGAGAATACAACTCTAAATTTGATAGTAATAACTAAATATCTTAATTATAAGATATTGATCATTTATATTCATGCACTAATTCTACTCAACAAAGGAGTACTAAATAAACACATAACTATGAATAATATTTCAGGTTTTGATAGTTCCTGTAATTTTAGAAAATCATCAATTGATAGCAAATCAAAATCCATCATTCTAAATAAATATTTTTGATGAATTATGTAAGATTCAAGTCAAATTCATCGAAAAAATACTGATTTCGGGTTCGATACACTAGTCATATAATAGGACATAGGTACCTAGTTAACTTTTCTAAGGTACTGACATTCAATGCTTTTTAAATTTAGAATTCCAACTTACACGGGTGCTAAAATTGTACATCAATACAATCCCATTTCCCAACATTGTCAAATTTGAGTAGATTCGACCTCCAAATATGATAATTTTATATCTTAAGCAAAAGGTTCTCAAATTATACAACCTAATTATGTTATCTCAATTTCAACTTCTTCTGAATTACAAACTTACAAGACAAGGCATTTCATAAGTTAATCTCATTTTTTTGTAATATGGTCAACATTGCATATCCTAAACAATCCCATAATTACTCTTATGCTTTCTTTCCTTACATTTTCCATGATACACCCCTAAATAATATAACTCCAACAATAAATATTGAATTTTATGAAAACTTCATAATCGAGTCCAAAATGGCCGATATAAAATATCGCTTATAAAACCACTTTCCATGAATAGTCATAGGTATTAGTAACAATAATATATATATTTTATATATATATATATTTATATATATATATATATATATATATATATATATATATATTATATATATATATATATATATATATTATACAACAACATATAATTCCACTACCAATGTATACCAAAGTGTCCATATCGTGTCCTAATTTCGTGTCGATGTGTCCGAGTCACTTCCAACACTTCTACAACTATATTTTTAATACTTGTCCTTATGTCTATATTACTACAAACACACATATGTGTCATACCTATATGATATATATATCATTCTAGATTCATACTTACAAGAAATAATTCTAAAAGAACATGTCAAGTAGGTAAAAATTGAATTAGATGAAAAAAGATGGGAGAGGGCTTACCTTAGAAAAAATTAATTTGGGTTTGGAATTGGGGATTAGGGCATGTTCCTTCGTCTCCAATTTCTCCTCCTCTTTTGCTCCGTCTTCTTCTTATTTTCTTTTCTTCTTTTTTTGAAGGGGGTTAGGGATTTGGGTTTAATGATGGTGAAATGATGGAGATGAAGATGATGATGGTGGTGATGGAGGCTGCGGCCACAAGGGAGATCGCCGGCGGTAGAGAGGCAGACCGGCCGTGTAACGCCCCAATCCCAAAATACTTAGGACTAAGTACATCGACATGGCAGCTGCATACATACGAAGTATACTCCAATATGGAACCATCTTGTGTATACAAAAGCTGTGAAATACAGTAACCACGACACTAATCTCATCCACATTAAAGAAGGAAGAATTTATAAATCAACTCATGAATTTTTATTTACAAATCGTTGGGCAGAGGCAAATCCACTACCAACTAAGAAGAAATACATAACAAATAAATTTGTCGAGCGATACGAGGACATCCAAGTGCAATCACCTCAGGAGGAAGAGAGTAAAACATGTGTAGGACGAAGTCGTAAGCAGAATACTCTAGAGGGGGGTGAATAGAGTAGGCAGCGAATATTGCTAATTAAAAACTTGTTAGCAGTAAGATCACAGAATTAAATCAATAATCACAAAATAATAACTGCAAATGAAATAAGATCAGAAGGTGAACGCAAACCCATTGATGTATATCAGTTTTTCTCTTGTGAGGACTAGTCCAGTCGGAAGAACTCTAGCTTCCAGTTGAATCCACTATTGGAAAATCCTACAAGTTTTCATACGAAGTCCTTGCAACTTCTGCACACACGAGCTTTGATACGAAGAACTCGACCAACTTCAATTTTGAAGAGTCTTTCTTCAATCAAGCCTCTGATTACAATTTCTCTAAAATCTTCTAGACCGCACCGTACCGACAAATTGGCTAGAGAATTATAATTGGCTTGGGATTTAAAAATGAAAGCTTTTTAGAATTCTTTGGAAAGAAATGTAAGCTTAGAAGAGAAGAGATGAAAGTGAATGAGTGATTTAAAATGATCAGATTCTTCTATTTATAGTTTTTCCAAAGGCAGAACTCTGGCAAAATTCGGGCAGAATTCAGACAGAACTCGATGTAACAATCTGCAACTGAAGGGAGACCAAGTTTTTCTAACGTTTGAAAATCAAACGGTCATTAACCGAACTCTGGTCGAACTCGGGACGAGTTCTGTCAGGGTTGGTCAGGGTTTTTCAAAAGTGATTTTTGGGCTTTTTAAAATCCTTCAGAAGCTTTTGTAAATAAGAGATGTTTTCAAAAACATAGGTCATTTTTAAAAATAATTTTGGATAGCCTATTTGTCAGTACGACTCGGTGTACAATGTATTCCTAGACTCAATAAAAGTAAAAATTATATTGCATAAAGAAACAGTCTCGAGTGACAAACATAGCTTCGGTCTTGAACTGTGTAGATATTCGACCTTGATCAGTATCCAAGTGTCCAACACGTCTTGAGTAAACATCTGAGCAGCTCCGTATATCGAGACAGAGTTTGATCAATTATTAAAATTAGGTTTAACCATGACCAATGGGCCAAAAATCTTCCCTATTTTGATAATTGACAAACCTTGACTGATATAATATCTTTGGTATCTTTGATAAGACAAAAATGAATTTTGATAAAAAAATTGTTCCTGTAATCTTACAAAGAAAAGATTAAGATTTAGATCTTATTTCTCCCCCGTTGCCACTTAGCAAAAGAATTGTAAAAGAGAAAGCTCCCCCGCAATATATGCATAAGTAATCATCAGTAAAGAAACAAAAATATAAGAAATAATTATAGTGTTCACAGGCATGGTATATGAAAAAAAATATATCGAAGCATAATAAAGAGTGCTATAACGATATGCTAAATAGTACTAAACTGGGATAAATCTCTAAAGTAGAGAATAGAAAATGATGTTTAACAGACAAACATCACAGAAAATGTCATAAAAGTTCTAAAACTAGCATAAATAAAAGCACGTTAACTAGATTGGAATGTAAGAGCATTTCCAAGTAAACAAAGACAATAAACAGTCACAATAGTACGACAAACTAGACAAAAATGTCTAAATCACATCTCATCCTCCTCATCATCATCATCAGTAGTCCTAGCACAACCACCATGTCCAGAAGCACCAGCTTCAGATGTGCCAGCTCCAGAGGTGTGGAGTAGCACCCGAACTATGGTACCAATCATAAGCGTTCCCTGGCTGGAACAGAGAATGGACCGCCTCATCCTCAATGTGGTTACCAGATACAGCAGGGTCTCTAGGAAGGAACTGGCAGAATGACCCATCTGAGCAAATCGGAGATCGACAAAAAGTTGGCTATAGCCTGGAATCGAGTCACGTCACGGAACTCATGTTCCCTGAAGTGTCAACAAAGAATGTCTGCATATCCTAAATGTGCTGATGGATACCCTCAACAGTCAAAGGGTAGGTCTGAGGAGGAACAGGGGAAGTTAGAGCAGGAACAGGAGGTGTTGGAGCAGCGGCAGTGGCTGCGATGAGAAGCTGATACTTGGCTTAGGGTCTAGAGCGCAAGTGGATAAATCGATATCA